>JAAEAF010012976.1:14082-222420 GCA_011037195.1 Triatoma infestans
GATTGCTCTTGGAGCAGTTCTCTCTCGAATGTTGCATTGATCGACCTATTCGGTACTGTTACTCTCAATAGTGCCAACAACTTGCCACACATTGCAAGACAAAGATCCTCAATGAAGATTAGCGCTTCATTGTATATTTCTTCTGTGAAATCCAAGCCATGATTGCGTTTCTTGACGTATTCTGTGCAGAATATCTTCGGCAGAGAGCGCGCCACGATCGCAATGCGTCTGCGTCTACTATTTCTGCCAAACTCACGAAACGCTCGGAATTTCCCGTTTCCGTGGGAACTTCGGAATAAAACGTATATATAAACACGCTTATATAGAAATGTAACGTTGTGTAAAAATTTCAAGTCAATCCATCGACTTTTCGAGTTTTGCGGCCACAAACATACGGATGCGAATTTTTATATATAGATATATATATATATATATAGATACATGAGTCAAAAGATACCGTCACAAATATTGAACAAATCGCAGTGGAAATCGCAGTGGAAATCTTAATTTTTCCAAGGAAAAATGTTTCAAATAAAACTGATATGTTTTTATCTAGGAATTAGCATTACAAGTTTAAACAAAATGGCTAAACGATTTTCTTCATATTTAGGATTTTATGATGCTTTTAACATACTTAATATTAATATAGGTGGTACAACCTACACTATACTTTAATAGGGATTTTAGAGGAAAGCTTAGAAACCCACAAAAATTCGATTTTTCTTGGGTAAATGTTTCAAATGAAAATTATATGCATTTATGTGCATGGTTAATGTACGAAATTTAAAGAAAAAATCTTTGGAGCTGTTGTCCAGGAGAAATCTTTCATTAAAGACGCACTTCAGTTTGATGGATTTTTTTAAAATAACCTTAATGTCAGATATAGAGAAATGGTATCTAAACGGAATATCAAATTTGAACATGCGGCGTTTATTCTTTTTGAATATTTTGTTCATATACGAAACGCACACACACACAAATTATATATCCAGTCCATTCGCTCAATAACATTCTTCCCATATTCAGGAGATCTCAAAATATATTTTTCTTGTAAAAACCAAAATTCAAAAATTGAAATACTTCTTCTTACTAAACATTAACAGAAAGTGATAAATGTATGTGATATCAACAGGTAGATGTAGGGTTAAAAGGAAAATAACTTCACGTGATTTATTGTCCTTAATGCAAATAATAAAATAAATCGATAATCCACTATATTACATTGCTTGTATATCAAGGAGTTTAAGAAGTTAAGTTATAAAGTAATGATGAAAAATACTGACTTGAGTTATTACTCTTGTAAGAGTAGCGGCTCTTTCCTACTCGTGTAAGAGTAGCAGCTCTTTCCTATCTACACTCATGACTTTATATTTCTTTCCTTCTTTTTTTTTATGTTTTCTTCTTTTGTATAACATTGGATGCTAATTAAGAACAGCAATGCAGTTCTTTATTTTCATTTTCCTTGGTGACACTTTGATATACTTCGCATCACTTAGGTATATCTCCGTCCTTTCTTCATCTTCTTCTTTTTCAATTATAAAAAAAAAAGAAGAAAAATGCCACCTTTCCTCGACTCTTTTCATATTTTCGTTTTCATTTCTCATTCATTAATGAAAGAAATACGTACTCTCTCTTTATCCCACACTTCCTTTCTAACTTTCCTTACTATTCTCAATCATGAATGCTGTACTTTTCACTTCTAAGCCAACTTAGTTGTACTGCTGTGTGATTCGGCTACAAATCCATCTAAATGATTGTTCCGATTAATTCTTTAATTTTTTTTTTGTTACTTTGAAAGCGTTTGAAGTAAAACTTCATGGACAAGAATTACCATTTAGGCAACGCATTTATATGCAAACTAGGATTTAAATATAAGCCTAGGCAAGAGTAAAAGCAATCTCCTCTAAAAAGGCAGGACTTCTACATGTGTAGGCAGATTGTTTATCTTAATTACCTAGGCACTGCTATGAATGCATTAGAGAGAAAGCATTTTAAGGGGTAGATGGACAAACAAAAGGTTGCAATTCAAAAAAAAGTTACAATTACACAAAATGATCTGTATAGTTTTGACAAAAATCTCTGTATGAAACACCGACATGATTTCCTCTCACTATATAGTAAATATGTAGTTATGAAATTGATCAATTTTCTTCAAACTTGCACATTTTTACCAGTATTTCTAACAGAAAATGTGGAGCTATTGATGGTACACGTAAAGTTAGCGTCCATGGCGGGCAGTGTTTGAATGTGTTTACGTAGCATTCCAAAAAATGGTACGCATAACACAAAATCTAAATCTAATTCTCTATAACTTTCTCAATAACATTTGTAAAATAGCTTTACCTATTTCTCAAAACATTCAAAAATAATTTTTGTAGTAAAAGTTCAATTTATGTCTTCTTTTTTTTTTTAATTTAAGGCGCGCTAACATCTATGGTCATTGGGCGCGGAGGCGCTTCTCATTACACTGCCTGGCCTCCCGACAGTGTGCTCCACTCTCTCTTTACAGACAACACTGTCCATCAACCCACCGGACAGTGAGCTGTAGAAGCTCCTAGGAAGAAAAAATCTAAAGGTAAGCGCAGCTGGAATGGAACCCGGGTCCTCCGCATGGGAATCCAGTACGCTAACCATTTAGCCATTCTCTTCCCTTAATCTATATCTGCGAAGTTAGCATTCCAACGTTGAAGAAAATTATTGTAACTGTTTTCAAGAAAATTACAAATACTCAAAAACTTATTCCAATAAAGTCGTACTTCCTGTTTGCCAATTTTCCTCAAATTTTTATGATTTTTGTACTGCTTTTAAAATTTTTATGATTTTTTGTTATATACCAACTTAATATTGTAGGCATAGATGGTGGAACCATGTTACATTGAAGTGGCACTTTAGAGGAGAACTCTAAACGTGTAAATTTAATTTTGTTCGCAAAATAAATTATCCTAAAAGGAGCATTGGGGATAGAACAACCGGAAAGATATTTAGCCGCTTACCGTCGCGATGGACATTATGAGAATGGAGGACAATAGAGTTGCCAAATTAGTATACGAGGCAAGAACAGAAGGGAAAAAGACGTCGAGGTCGCCCTAGAAGAACTTGGGAAGAAGAAATACGGGAAAGCCTACAGGAAAAAGGAATAGCATGGCGAAAAGGAAAGGAACTCGCCAGGAACAGGGACGAATGGAAAAGTATATGCCTTCCGAATGGAAGGGTATATGTCTAGGCGGTAGAAGAGGGCGGATTATGTATGTATGTATGTACCGTCGCGATACATTAGGCTTTAATTCAAATTCGGTTTACATTTTTGCTTAAGTTTTATAATAAAAACGGAATAATTACTGATATTTTTGGTCGTTTTAACCTGTTAAAGAAAAAAAAACCGTTTGCTCATCTAATCATCTGTCATAGCTAAACAACCGCTGGACAAGATGTATAAAAGATTTAGAGTATTAGAAATATTACAGATTTGTTTTATAGAATTTTTGCAGACTTTTGTAGACCCGAAACTTGTATAAAGTATATTCTATTCTTTTAGATTTTTTTAAGAAATTAACATTTGTGATTTAAATATTTAAAAATGTTTAAAAAAACAAACATAGTTATTTATTAAATAATAAATGTTATAAATAAACTGATAGCTCTAAATCACTGTGTATACATTTTGTCAACTTTTAGGAAGCTCATTTTAATTTATTCTTGCTTAGAACTGTGTATAAGTGGAAGCTTTAACAGATGATGATTGTAGCTGTCGAGTAAAGAAGGCAGGCTATGTTGTAGCAAATACGTAGTAGCAAAGTGACGGAGGCTTTGTGATGGCATTGTTGCTGTTGCTACCCTTCACTGTCTGCCGCCGCTTCGGCTTCACCTTGATTAATGTTTCTTATTATTCACTTCATTTCCCACAATCAGTGTTACCACTATTAACACTAAAACGGTTTTCTATCCTTAATGCTAAAAGATATCACTGCTGGCTTAGAGTTTTTTGAGCTTTTATCTAGTTTTATTTAAAACGTTTATCCTTTATTTAAAATATTACATTCAAAGTAAATTAGCTACAGTAGATGTATTATGTACTTTTTTTTTCAATCTATTGATCGATTTATTTCATTGAAATTTGCAACTGTAAGCAGTAGAGCTGGCTTCACAGTCTGGCAAAAGAGAATGTGAAAGAAGTTGGATACCGAAGTCTTGATGCTTCTTCAAATACATCTTTAAATTACCGACTTCAGTCATCGAGGAAATGGCGTAGCGAGCCCCGCCTCTGACGTAGGAATGTCAGGAGCGGTCACTTTCCATGTTCTCTGACAGGTCGATGGCTTCAGAAATGCTTTGTATAACAGCACTTTGTTATTTAATATCAGGTTTTATCCGAATGTTTTTCACGATTGTGTCGGTCGGTAATTGCGCTAGCAAGAGTTAACGTTTCTTGAGTTTTTGTCAGTTCCAATCAATGGCTTTCAATGTACAGTCTAAATGTCTTACTGTGCGCAAGGAAATGCAGTAATGATTTATACAGTGGGTAAAAATTTCATGTATTCACATTATATATTAACAGATTTTTGGTTCATTTATTTTTATTTTCCATTTGACAAGGCACAGATTTGTTTTTCAAGATTTGAATAAACTGAACATGGTCCAGTATATGGAAAGTGAATGGATGAATGATCTATAAATGTGAAATTAATGGTGTGAAGGTGATTTATAAGATCAGTGAGGTCTAACCAGATGCCATTCTCAACGCAGTTGTTATACTTTTCTTCTTTTTTTAAATTTAAATCGTGAAAAAGCCATCTCAGTCGTTATAAAACTGCTAGCGGGCTCTGTGAATGTTTTGAAAGACATGAGCACAGAAGAATAACCAATGATCCTTTGACCGGTTCATCATTTTCGTAACTTTTCCCTTGATCACTTCCTGTTCAGTTTTGTTCTCGTCCACTCTCTTGTGGATTTTACATTAGTTAGGTTTCCTTAAGTGATATAAAGGAATTATAGCCTTGACCCGATTTCTTATAAGTAGAATATATGGTTAGATCCGTAATGTTGTATATCATCTAGGTTTTTATTCGACTTTAGCATGTTCATTTTTGTTATTTCTGACCGGCTTCACATTCACATCCATCGACAAGTTAGTGTGGAGATTAAACATTATGCTTGTATGATGCATCATTTCGATAGCCTATCATTCTTGATGGATGAGAATTCGAAACCGCTAAGAAACAACAAAAGATAAGCATGCAGATAACCCTTAGTGTTATAATCAAGATTTGCGCTTAGTTGGACCTCTTTTAATCATCAAAACTATTTTAATTTCAATAACTAATGTAAGTTTTGTTAATGGAAAATAAAATCACTTTAATTTTACTTTCTCTTACTATTAATAGTGTAACGAGGAAGTATTGCGATTGTGCTAGATTTTCGAAATTGAGTGTTCACCGGAAATACACGTTTTGAAGTCCCCTGAGTCCAAAAAAGTGATTTTTTTAAAAAATGGTCTGTGTGTATGTGAAAAGAATATCTCAAAAACGAAAAGCTGCAGGAAGCTCAAACTTGGTATACCGTTTAGGTACTACCATCGCATCAGACACGAAGGTTTCGGGCAAAATCCATCAACCGGAAGTGTCACTTTACTGAATGTTTATTTCAGTTATTTTGTGATTTTCTCTAAAACAGCTCCTACGATTTCCTTTAATCTTTAAATATTAACTACATATAAAAGCTATAAACTGTTATTTGAAACATTTCTCAGGAAAATTCATTTAAGGGCACTTTTAAGGATGGCATCATAATTTCTTCTAAAGTGCTATTTCAGTTCATTGTACAATTCTGTCATCTAAATAATATTAATTAGAATTAAATATGTCTGTCGAAATCCCGAGTTTGAAGAAAATCGGATGAGCGGAAGTGCGACTTTACTGAATAGGTTTTTCAGTATTTCTATGATTTTCTCCATAAAAATGCCGACGGTTTTAAACACTAATAAGAATTGTAAGTGTGAAGAAAGTTTGCCATTTCGCAATGAGAGAAAGTCGTGTGAGTGTTTCACACCATTTTTTTGTTTTGTTTTTTATATAATATATAAATCTAAACATTTCTTCAGATAGGAAAAGTAAGTTAACATTGGTTTTATTATTTCTTTTTATTACACTTTTCAACTATTAAGGTACAGTTTATGGGGCATAAAAGAGTAATTTATTTTGTAGAAATTCATTACTTTGAATTAATCAAGTTGATACTGAAAATACAGATGAATACCTGAAATAATTTATTTTCTTTGCCAAACTATCATTTACAGAAACTTTTATTTTGCATGAAGATTTTTTACTTCATTTTTAAAAAAAAAAACATTCATTTCTTAGTTTGTAAGTTTTGTTGGTAATTTAATAAATTTGCCTTCACCATTGACGCCCAACTAGAAGGGGGATTACAAATAGGAATATGAGGAAAAAAAATTGTTTACAAATAGCGATGTAAAAACTGAAAAAAAAAATGTTAGTTTGCGCAACACTCGATTAATGTGACAATTATCAACTAAAATCAGTGACTAAAAGTTATACTTTTAATCTCTAGAGATTAAAAGTAAAAACAGTGTTGCTACACTTTCAAATAAACAAATTTTATGGTTTGGAACAAATTACTAAGATATTTTAATAATATTAAAGTAAAGTAGAAATTTTTAAATTAAACTTTAAACTTTACATTTTATATACTTTACTATATGCATATAGATCTGTACTGTTCTGGTGTGATGTGTATTTGTAGTAAGTAGCACGAGCGGTTTCGTATTAGGGCTTGTAAGTATGTTTGAGGAAAATATAGAAGTATAAGAATAATTAAGAACACACTGGTAGATTAAATTAAATATATTCTCTAAGAGAAATTAAGTTACTTTGAATATCACAATAGCTTATAATAATTTCTTATAACGTAATACTGGTATAGCTCTGATGTTTCCACCTTTATTTTCTAGCACAAGTCTGTCCTGCAAAGAATGTTTCTCTTTTGTCCGTTTAGTGCCTTCCCTGTGAGGAGAAGGGGTAGTACAATGCCATAATTGTTCTTAAATTTTTCCAGTAACTGTTTCCATATACCTGGCTTGTCCCTTTTGCAAGGGTATGTCACATATTTTGATAATTTTGATTTATTTATAAATTAATATATTTTAATGTTTTGCATCCATCACAGATCAATAACTTTTATTTGTAATATTTTTTGGGAAAATTCAATTTTTGTAGTGTAGGATTAAAATGAAATATAATTATTATATAAAAATTTTTATTTGTTCGGTATTTAATGTAAATTCAAATTTGCCGCCAATGGCATAATTTTATTTGGAGGGGGGTATTATATTACCTTGATAATAATTTACTAATTTATTAGGTTGTGCCCTAAGAGTAGAGAGGGGGTAACCTATGCATTTTCTCCTCTCTCAGTCAGTCGCCATTTTAAGCTCGAAGTGTAAGTCGTGATGGAACACTTCCTTGAATAGTTCACAGTGTAATACCTATACAATTCATGCCAATTCGGTTGCCCTTAATTGTGAAAACCCAAGTTTGTTACTTCTGATTTTCCTGGGTAGTGTTAATAAACTGGTCCTCTTGTCGACTTAGCAGCTCGGCCTAGGTTACTGTGAAATCACATGATTGTTACTTCTGGTTGGTTTCCTGCAGTGCAGCTTCTGAGAGCCCGTTTAATTATTATCTACAATCATCAGCCAGGTAGCAGTGTCTCAAGAGTTACAGACACATAAGATTTATTTTCTTATTCCTATTTCTCCTCTCCCCTTCCTCTGATATAGGCTAATGGCTATGGGTCTTCCAGCACTGGTAACCTGGATTCTGCGTTTTAAGATAAGCGCCATTCCTTTGACTGTTGAAACTGATAAATATTATTTGTTATCCATTTTTTAATTAAATTTATATATTCATTTTTTGTTCATATAATTATAAAATTTTAATTTTCCATTTTGCTCACCATTAAATTATATTATACACAGTCCACTCAATATTTTCACTCTTCAATCTATATTTTGCTGTTTTCTATTAATCAGAACCCACCCGAGGTGTCTGACCTCAATATTAGTAATTATCTTTCCTGTATTTACTCAGCCTACCAGAGGTTGAGATAATAGGGCGTAAAAAGAGCTCACTTTCATTTTTTATTACCTGTTACTTATTAAACAGTATTATATTACCATGCACATGATTCAATATTCTTTTACCAATCCTGTATGCACACAACATTTTATCACAAAAACTATCATCATCTAAGTACCAGAGACATTTTGCGTGGTACACACTCTTGAGTGTGTAAACTGAATTTGCTCTGTGCAAGTCTGTGTTATCACACTGTTTGACAAAAAGCATCCTGATGAGGGGCGAACGCCCGAAACCGGTCGATGATCACAAAATGAAGCAGGCTACCATAGAAAATGTTTCTGATGCTTTCCAGCTCTGCAGAACCGACCACCACATCAACATCGTCAAAGTACGTTTCTTCTAATTTCGTGCAAATAGGGTCCACAATTCTTATAGATGATATTAACAGAAATAAATCCTTCAGTTACGATAAACTAGAGACACGATTAAATATATGTAACTAAAGTTAAATAAACCTTTTTGGACGTCTCTACATGTCAAATGTACATACATTAACAGAGCCCTCTAATCCTATTCTATGCATACCTATTTTATAATTCATTTAACATATTTCTAGATAAAAGTGAATTTTAGCATTATGCTGAATTACGTTACAAAATAATATTGAATGTTGGTTAAAACATGTTCAGTTTGAGGTTATATGTATTGTTAGCTAATGGTACGGAACGATGATAAAGTTATTTGAATTTGGTTGGAACGTTCTGTCCGTTATAGTGTTAGTGAGTTGCAATACTTACAAGTGAAACAGCTGTATTCTCATACACATGCTCCATTACATCTTCATGTACGTTCCTCCACTTCTAGTTCTGTTCCTTTACTTTTCCCCGTTCACATTAATACTTACTTTTGTATTTCTCACTTTCATTTTTACACACTTCCCACTTTTTTTTTTGTCTGCGCAATATGATTCCTTTACTATTCATTTCATCTGTATATAGTACTCCGAATCGATTTTCGTATTTTTATTTAAATACAAAACTAAATTATATGTAAAAGTGTAATATTAAACTATATATATTTGAAATAAAAAAACATTAATTTACCTAAAGGAATATTCTACTATCATGCCAGGATATCTTCTAGTATATTACCAAATTTTAATTACTGAAGGTTGTTGAACTCTCCTTTAATTAATTTACTAATTAATACACAAATAAAGGAATAGGTATTTGGTAGAATGGTTTAGTTGCTTTAAGCCCGTTTGTGACATTAGTTTAAAATATGTAAAATATGTACTTCCGCTTCTTGTCTTAGTATACTAGTTTGTTAGTCGGATGTTAGGACGCTTCTGAAAAAATAGACACGCTTTACTTTTATTTTACTTAAATCACAAATAGAGAGGATTAGATCATCAGAGACATTTTCCGTGGTAGCCTGCTTCATTTTGTGGTCATCGACCGGTTTCGGGCGTTCGCCCATCTTCAGGATGCGTTTTTCAGACAGTGTGCCAACTCTGTACGAGTCTGTGTTGGCACACTGTCTGAAAAACGCATCCTGAAGATGGCGAACGCCCGAAACCGGTCGATGACCACAAAATGAAGCAGGCTACCACGGAAAATGTCTCTGATGCTTTCCAGCTCTGCGGAACCAACCACCACAACAAATAGAGAGGATTGTAAGACTTTCCTTAAAAATAAACCACCTATTACTTAAAGATTCACTTCGAACACATTCACTACCAACTACGAGATAATTCGTAGCAGGCTGGCTGGCCGAAGGAGCCGACTAAGAGTTATCTTTTAGTGGCTGCGTTTTTCTTTAGCATGTAGCTACGAGTATATTCGTGAAAATACTTCCAAAATCTATGATTTTGCTGTTGCAAACAGGTGGTTCTGTATAATTGATCAAAAAAATGTTTTTTATGGTAACCTAGAAATAACTATGGTAAATGACTTCACCTACGTTGGGATATATTTTGTTCTTCTTCAGGTGTATCTTAGAATAAGTTGCAAGATAAAACGTGAGTTGTTTTTTTTTTTTTGTTAAATAATTTGTTTTAATGATTAAATCAGTTTGAATAATATGAATCAATTTCTTCTATTATTCTCTAGTTTGAATAATATGATATAATTAAATTAAAAATTGGCTTCTAGATCTGAATCCTGAAAATTGCCATGGCAGTAAAACATGTTAATATTTATAACCAATATAATTTACACCTGTCAGAACAATTTAGAGTAGACTGCGGCCTCAGGCAGGGCGATCCAGTATCACCCATATTATTTGAGAACCAACCCCGGAGGACATATCTTCAATAGAATGACCCACAACGGACAGTGGCGTATGCGGATGATGTTTTGCTTGGATCGTTAGTTGGTATGCTCCAAGAATTTGAGGGCTCAGCGAAAAAGCTTGGTTTGTCGATGAATGAAAAAAAGACAAAGTACATGAAAACTACGAGGAACCATGCAACGAATCCAGCAAATGTACAAATGTTGGGGCACATCTTTCCGGGAACTGATGCATTTAAACATTTGAGAGCAGTCGTGACACAAAAAAATGAAATTGAAGATGAAATAAAATCTAGGATTGCGGCAGGCAACAGATGTTTATTTGCACTGTCTAAAGTGCTCCGCTTTAAGATGTTTTCACGGGATGCCAAAATAATGTTGTATCAGACAATCATAAAGCTTGTAGTCACATACACGTGTGAGACCTGGGTCTTGACCAAGACTTCGGAGAATGTATTAGGGGTTTGGGAGCGCAAGGTACTGAGAAAGCTGTTTGGCGCCAAGATGTGGATGGACAGTGGCGTACTAGAACGAATGTAGAATTGTACCAGCTCTACAAAAATGAGAATATAGTCGTCAGTGTAAAACAGGCTCGTTTGAGGTGGTTGGGGCACGTTGAGAGGATGGAGGAAGAGCGGCTTCCGAAAAGACTCCTATATGGGAATCCAGGAGGAGCAAGAAAGAAAGGTAGGCCGCGTAAGAGTTGGATCGACGATGTCCAGGAAGACCTCACGGAATTGGGTGTAAGAAGATGGAGAAGAGTGGCAACGGACAGAAATGAGTGGAAAAAAATTGTTGATGAGGCCCGGGTCCATTTTGGACTGTAGTGCCAGTGTAGTAGTAGTATAATTTACACGATAACTTTGATTCAATTTTTGGACTATTGTTATAGGATCCGAAGAGAGGGATCCAAAGTAGAGAGAGAGAGAGAAACACAAAATTGAGAATCTCATTCGCTACTTAGGGCAGACTAGAGTGGGAGACTCTGTATGTATACAGCTGCGTTAACCCTGCAAGAGACAGTCTTTAGAACAGTTTTATACAACAGTTAACAACGGGTCAACAACCAACTAGTACCCTTCTCTTCACTGTCTATAATCTCTCGCTACCTAATTTATATTTGCGTGTAAAGTCCTGGCACTTTGTGTTACTTTATATAGTGTTCAGTATTACTTCAGTTTATTTAATCTCTTAAACCAGATTCACTCCTTCTCATACCCATTATACTATCTTGCTTTAAGACGACATAAATACGATATAAATATAAACTTTTTCAAAGAAGTGAATTAACTTCTCTAAGCAATGAGAAACTGTCATTTTCTAAAAATTGATCCAATCATACAGTATTTCCGATTATAAGTAATCAGATAAAGTGAAGAGAATAGCCTGTGTTGAAAACTTGAATTAAGCTTTGTGCCTTTTGTTAACCCGGAATTATGAAATAGAAATAATGTTTATGCGCGGTTTTTCTAAATATTTTTTTCATTTAATAAGAGATTTATCTAAGAATATTACTCTATTTTTTGTAGTCCAAAATTTGGGCTGAATGACGTTGTGTCAGTGCAAGAAAAAAAAAAAATTGTGATATTTCCTATTTCAAGAAACTGTATTAAACAATACGTTTACTAGGTTTGTTGATTTTCTATTTTATTCATATTAATATTATTTATTTTCAAATCCTAGAACTGATTATTTAATACTCATTTTTCTGAAGAATATTTACAGCTGGCCTCTACGATATCGAATAATATTGGTTATTGGGGTGAATTTCTTGAAGTGGAAAACGAATAGTAAGTGCTGCACTGATTTCTTATTCATTTGTTTTATAACAGTAGAAAAAAAAAAATTATTATAAGGAATATAAAACTTGAATCTTTATTTATTTTCCCCTCGTTCAAATAAGGGTTTCTATTTCTATCTGAATTTTATTCGTATCCACACGCATGGGTTGTGTGTGTGTATGTGTGTGTGTGTATGTGTATGTATGTATGTGCTTAAACTCAAAATAGAAAATTGTGACATGTTGAAATTTTATATGCATTTTGAAAATCCGACATATAGGTTTCGGTTCAATATCTGGTATATTAACCGACATAGCATGCTTTTTGTATTGATTCCAGGCATATTGGTTTCTAATTTTCCTACCCCGCAAATGTTTGGTCCATCAAGATCTTGTAGAGATTTTCCTTCCATTTCAGAATAGAATAGAATCGGTGGAGGGGTGAGCCTCATTCCACTGCGACCTACAAATTGAGGTCTATTGTGGATCCCCTTAAGTTACAGAACAGCCCCCAGCTTTGCCCTCTTAATCAATCCTAGCAAAGCTGAGAGCGGCTCCATCATGAAGCTTTCAGCTTCGGGATTGCCCGTCCCCAATTGAAGAAACCTAATCCTCGCCAGGCCGGCGCACTCACAAAGGATGTGCGCCGGGGTCTCCTCCTCTACCTTGCAGAATCGGCATACCGCACTATCCGCAAGTTGTAGGTGGTGCATGTGTCTATTCAGCCTACAATGCCCTGTTAGTAGACCCACAATTAACCTTTTATCCCTTCGGGTTTGGCTCAGTAGGTCTTTGGTAAATTTAGGCAAATGTCTTTTAATGAAGAGCTTTGCCTGCCTCTGTCCTGGTGTTCCCTCCCACCAACGCAGACGCTGATCTTCTATCCACCCCTTGATAGAAGTTTAGATGAGGCTCCTGGACAAGCCGCAGAAGGGTTCGGAGCCTATAAAGGTATCCTGCGAGCCCTCCCTCGCTAGGGCATCCGCCCTCTCATTGCCCAGGAACCCCGCATGTCCCGCACCCAGGCGAGTGTCAGTTTATTCCGAGTACCCACCTCGGTGAGAGCAAGTAGGCAGTCCCACACCAGTCTTAAGACTATTTGGTGTGAGGAAAGTGCCTTCAATCCATTTCCATTTCAGAAATTAACCCAGATATTTACCAGTAATCAGGACGCAAACCCATATACTCAGTATTTTCGTTCACATCAGTAAATCGGAAGTAAATCATTTTCTGATTCGTATTATCCAGATTTTCTCAATTTATTTGGAAACGGCTTCTAATAGTTTTCTTTAAATTTGATGTAAATATAAAGATCTTTGTCTTTATAATTTGAAAAAATTTTCACCAATTTATTTTAGTAAGTAATATTTATTAGTAAGGCTTTGTGGAAGTAATATTTTTATAAATTACTTGTGATGAGAATAAGCTTTGCTGTGTAATGAATGTTAAAAAACCCGGTTTTGAATGAAGTTTGTACATTGGAATTTGGGTGTGGTACAAAGAGAAAGTTAGATTATTTGTTTTATAATTTATATTAATAAATTGTTTTTGAAGCTTTTGATAACATTTTTCAGTTAAATGTGAAAAAATAATTTGTTTTATTCTGATGAATATAGTAGTCCGCAGAAATTTGCAACAAAGTAATGTAAATATCGAAGGTAAATTATATCTAAAATTGCAAAGAATTAAATTCTTTATTTATGGACGAAAACTTTATGTTAAGCCAATGTATTTAGAATGATGACATTTTTTTACACTTTGTCACAATGTGTATCTTCATTTCAAAAAAAAAAAAAAGCACTTCATAAATTTCAAGTTATACAATATAACTTTTAAATTTTAAAAATACGCTAATATTTGATTTGATTTGAAAGTTAGTAATGGCCGCCGTATAAGTTTGTTGGGGTATGGAATACTAAAAAAGTTATTTTTATCACAGATTTGAATATTAAAAATATTTGAAAGTTTTAAATAATTTTTACAAAATTTCTGTACATTAATATTTTGTTTTATGACAAGTGATTCATAAATAACAAAGTAGTTATTTATCAAATAGTGAGTGAACCAATGCATGTTTACACACGAATTCAGGTATTGACCATACGAGCGCAGCTAGTGTGGCATCTGCATATAGAGAGTATAAAAATATTTTACTCACGTGTTTAATATTAATTTTTTTCTGCAACTATATGAAATTGGTTCTTAAAATATCCTCGCTGGTGTTCCTCAAGGAAGTATCCTAGCTACTTTTCTCTACACCATCTACACGGCTGCCTTACCAACCCATCCTTGTACATCTATACACACCTTCGCCGATGACACAGCAATCCTATCCTCAGGTTCTGACCCCGTCCTCACAATTCGTAATTTGCAGGCCATCTTCATATTATAGAAAATTGGCTTACCACATGGAGAATCAAAATAAACAGTAATAAATCTAAATACATTATTTTCACCCTGAACCGTAAAATCCTTCCTCCGGTCTTCATATTCAACACTCCTATACCGCCTGCAGATCATGTGAGATATCTTGGATTATACCTAACCAAAAGGCTTATATGGAATCCTCATACTCGACTGCAAAGAAAAAACCTCAACACAAGATTCCGACTACTCGCTAAACTACTTGATAAACATTCCAAAATAACTTTACACAATAAAATAAGACTATATACTTCTCTCTTTATACCGATTTGGACTTACGGACTAGAGCTCTATGGCGCTGCCAAAAAATCAAATCTAAACCGCATACAAACTTTTTTACAATCTAAATTTCTTCGCCGAATTGCTAACGCTCCTTTCTATGTTTCAAACCTCACTCTACATACTGATCTCAAAGTTCCATTTGTAGTAGACCTCGCTAAATCCCGTTATATCAAGTTCCATGAAAACCTCAAATTGCACCCGAACCTTCTCGTACAACACCTTTCTTCCCGATCACTTGAATTAATGTTGGCCACCAGTGGGTGACCAACATTCACGTTAATAGCACGCCAATTTATATTTCTTCTCAACTTGTTTACTTGTTGTACATTATGTTGTACAGTTGTAAATTTCAAATAAAAAAAAATATGAATGTCAATAAATATTAAAAGATGCATACACTGAGAATGTTCAAGTCAAATACTCCCTCCCTCTATAACCTACAATCTTTGGTGTAACCTCCTATGTAGGACATTGAAAAAATTCATGATTTAATCCGTCTTAGCATGCCATATTGTTTTGGTTCTGACCGGTTTTGGATTTTCATCCATCGTCAGAGTAAGGTTTACATCAATTCGTGTAGAGGAGATGACTTCAACTATATGTTTATAACACAAACCATACTGGTTGATCATTAATAAGTTGGAGAGCAACGAAATGTATTTTCGTTCGATTATTTTTTTAGACTTTAAAAAGGGCGTAAATTCGCTAACTGATCAACCAGTGGGGTTTCTGATATAAACAAATTATTGAAGTCATCTCTTTACACGAATTGGTGGAAACCTCATGAAAAATCCGAAACCAGTCAGAACCAAAACAATGAAGTTATGCTATATGGATATAAAAATCATAGATGTGATCCAGCATTGCGGTCCCAACGTATATTTAACATGAAAAAATTATATTAGATAATATACATTCATAAAAGCGAATAGAAGAGCCACACAGGACAACGAACACAGATAATCTAATCATAGAGTAGAATCCATGTTTTTACAAATATATGTATGTTGCTAAATGTAAAACGTATAATTTGCATCTGGCCATATGATACATACTGTCAGACAGTTAATTACCAAGCAGAACCATTATATGAGAGTACTATGTCTGAATGCATGTTTGTTTTGATGGCACAACTCAGTGGAAATATTACTACTACTGTATGAAATTAAGAGATTGTTTACTGCCCCTTTTTTTTATGTTTTGGTTAATTTGGGTATGATAATATGAATTTATAAAATACCTGTCTATATGAGAATATAAAACGTATGTTCGTTCTAAGTAATCTAGTTAGTATTTATAACCTAACCACTGGTGTAACAATATTCATTTAATATAACCTTCATTGTAATCCATAATGTGTTAGTATTTAGGTGGGACTTGTATCTGTCCATGAATTTCCTTGTCTAGTAGTGCCCATGATGGTCATGCCACCATACACGTGCCCTCCTGTCATTTAAAAACCACGTCTACATTTCTTCTACAACCTTTATTTTCTTCTAAAAGTCTTTACTTAGTTGTTCTCTTGCAAACATGTGTCCCTCACCTCTTCAGGGAGTAATCTTTTTTTTTTCTCATTCTCTCCGACTCTTTTTGAAAGGGTGTATATCTATATACATTGTTTTTCCTATATTCTACCGTGTTGACCCAATTTCATGCATAGCTGACTACCTTTATTTAGATTAAAAGAGGGATTTAATCCTAAAATCCTTTTGTTTTTTAGTGTTTGTATGTATGTTTACATAGGACTTGTGACATCCGGACATCCTGTCAGGATTTTAAACTTGCCAACTGTAATTGTATAAATCTTAACTTTGCATTATCTACTGAGATATTTTTGTCTTCATTCAGATATTTACTCACGGTCGATTAGGTATTAAATGATTTTTTTTTTTGAATTGTTTGTTTTCAAAATAAGTTTTCAAAATTTTTATGTAATTCCAAAATTAACAGAATTTAAACTAGGTCAAGATTTCTTGATTTCTTAAGCTCACACTTTTTAGAAGAATATCTATGTAAACAGTCCAAATAAAATGCTGATAATTATGAGCAGTTTTGTTTTGCCTTCTCTTAAGTAAGAGAAGTATTCCAATCAATCAGATTTTCAGAACGTAAGTTTCACTAAAAGATTTTTAAGGACCTTGATTAGGAAAAATATATTGATCTGTGAGTGTGTGTGAGAGAGAGAGGGAAAGAAAATAAATTTCTCAAAAATAAAAAGCCCGTCGATACTTAAACTTGATATGTTTAGATAACATTATCGCAGGTTACACTTGCAAAAACTGTCAATCGTAAATGTGGATTTACTGCATTTTTTTCGGTTTTAAGCATTAATTATCTCCAAAATTGGTTCATATGATTTTCTTTAAAATTCCATCACTTTTAAATATCTATCTCATTTATAAAAAAAAAAAAAAGAAGCCTTTTAGAGGAGGAGCGACAAATGTACAAACCTCTAAAAATCTTTCCTCTATTTTAGAATTAATTTATCACATCAATAGTAGGTTTTAAGCAAGAAACACAAAAGTTACACTCTACCTATTCCTAGAGGAATTTCATATTCTTCCGTATAATATTCAAATATTCATATTCTTCTTCGAATCCAAATTCGTTTTATTCTGGCCAATTTGACATTTTAAAAGTACTTGAGATTTTTTTTTTCGCTGTCACTGGCTGCTCGAATCATCTTGAACAATCATGTCGTTAGAGATTCAAATTATATAAAAGAAAATCCTATTACTTTTAAAAATAAATGATAATAATATTAATTGTTGAGAGTTTTGTAGGCAAGTAAGCGACGGTTTGTCGATCAACTGTAGAACAAGCCAATGATTAATGTTTAAGTAGAAGTTGTGGCCATTAATTCAAGAAGCGACTTGTCCAACTGTTAGCCACACAGATCTTAGCAAGCTTTACCTTCCCATACATTCCTTATAGCTATTCAATTGAGAACTAGACATTAACCTCTCCAAGTATCTATTATGATACGATTTAGAGCATTTAAACTTATCAATCTTTGTCATTTATCTATGATAACATATACTTTCTTCTTTTTATAATTTTAAATGAATTATATTAAAACGATTAATTAATTTTCTTTTTAAAAAAAAAAAAAAATTTAATTAACGTTTATTGTATATTAAAAAAGAATTAAGTTTTTATCCTTAATTTTTTTTTTTTGAGAATGATCTTGTAATTAAAACTAAATTATATGTTGTCTCAATTTCAATCTTTGACATTATATAATTATTCGTAAAGATTTTCTCATTCTTCTAATTAATTGTTTTTATGATTTTATGATTGTTAATTGATTTTATGATGAACACATCAAAAATAATTATAACAATGGCGGAAGGAAGGGGTTAGCTCAGTGGTAGCGCGCTGGATCCCCCACGCGGAGTTTTCGCGTTCGAGTCCAGCAGTGGTGCTTCCCTTAGAGTTGCTCTTCCTAGAAGCCGCCTCTACAGCTCATTGCTCGGTGATGAGTAATGTTTTTCTCTTAAAAGAGAACACTGCCCGGTGGCCAGTGAGGCTGTGAGGAAATTCACTACAACTAGGTTGCTAGCCACTTCAAGCTCCTATGGTTTTAGCGCGCATTACCATCTCAGTTACACCTAACTGTACTAAACGGACGAATGAGCTATAATCAAGTTCCTAAACAAGCATCAAGCTCTCACCAAGCTATAAAAAAATCTTATAAAAGCTTGCTAATTCCGGAGCTTGAGTCCGTTAGAAATCAACACTCGATGAGTAACAAGAAGTTTAACATCACACTCAAGCCTAACAGCCAGTCAGCGAACAAAAGCATTGAATTGTTTAAAAACATTCAATTGTTTTTGTAAACATTCAGTTGCTCCTGTAGTCCATACACAATGTGATGGATGCAAGAAACTTGGAATAATATTAAATTATAAATAAATCAAAATTAAGAAAAAGATTGACATTCCCTTGCAAAAGGACAAGACCAGGTATACAAGTCCAGTTACTCGTACGGTTCAAGAACAATTATGGCATTGTACTTCCCCTACTTCTCATAGGGAAGGAATTGAAGAAACAAAGAACAGATATTTTAAGACAGACTAGTGCTAGAAATCAAGGTAGAAACATCGAAACACTACTTCAGGAATCGCTCTCTAAATATCTGTGCCAGTTTCACAATAAATTAAATAAGTTTATAATACCATATAACTTGTAGTTATTATTTGAAAGATTATATTTATTGTTAAGAGTGGTGACTTCTTAATTATTCTTAATACTTCTATCTCTTAACCGTATATACATACAAGCCCTTTTCGCTAAGACGCTCACGCCACAAGCTACCTATACACATCATCACACCATTACATTACAACAACTTTCAAAGCGCTACAACAGGCAACAACTTGCAAGAGGTAATCAACAGTCTTGACTCAGCTCTTTGTCAAGAAGCCCTTTTACTGGCCAGAGCGTACAACTACATGCTAGGCGAACACTGTTAGAACAAGCAAGAATACTAACTCGCCTACGTTGCCTTACTACGCTAACCTACACCGTTCTCCGCTCGACACCTCTACATCTCATTTTACTCTTATGTCTTCAAACAGTTTGTAAAATGTAATATTGTGTGAATGCAGTTTGTGCCTTGTTATTCTTTAGCAACCGCCATCATCATTTCTTTTCCAACTTCTTCATCATTGTATGGAAATATTGTCGAAAAAAGTTAAAGAAATTATAAAGAGGAATAACTTAACTTTTCTAATAGAACTTTGTATTGAGTGTAATATCTTAATTATTGGAAAGCATATAAATTAGTGAACTTTTATCAAGTAAGAAATCGTATTATCAATGTTAATATTCGAAAAGAACAAACAAAAAAAAAAAAATCATCAGTTTTCAATTTTATGTTGTTTTTTTGTGTGAAATTTAAAGTAAGTTATTAAAACTAATGGAGATTGGTGAATTGCGTTGTTCCAATTAACTGACCGATTTTTCACTCTTATTTTGTGAGGTTGTTTTTTAAGGTCGAGGTTGTTTTTTTTAATTAAACTTTGATTAAAATCAAACTTTGAAATTGAATTGATCAAAAGTTAGAGATTTTTTTTCTTTCTTCTTTTTTTAAATAAAGGAGTTTGAAAATAAAATTAATGGAAATCGTTTCTTATTTCTTGGTTTATTGATATCGTTTTCGTCTTCTTAATACTTTAATCTATTTCTTTCTATGTGACCAGTGTTTTAGAATTGTCTTTGTGAATCCATTTACAAATAATATTGTGTTTTAAAAGTTAAATTTTTATAGACTGTTTGGGTGGTTAAGTTCTATTGATTGTTTTCTGATCTTTAATTTTATTGTTAATTTTCTGTTTTACCTTATCTAATTCTGAACAAGTGTTCAAACTCTACACTTCTAATGATTAAATGGCTCAATGATCCCGTACTAGTGGTTTACATTGTATCTATTTACGAGTATAATGTTTATTAAAATTTTAGACACTGAAATTCTTATTCGGTACATGTCCAAATAACATGCTCCTAATAAACCGACGCCATCACAGAGTGAAGCACGCTATTATGGATTTGCTGCATCAACGGGGCTTTACGAGCTTTGAGGAAGTTTATGCCATCGATACGGACGGTTCAGTCAGGTGTGCTGACATCGTGACCTTCCAGGAAAACAGCGACATTGCTTTTCTTTTGGACCCAACTGTCAGATATGAAAGTAATGATCCGAGTCAAGCGGAGAAGGTCCACGAGGAGAAGAGCCAAATTTACGAGAAGTGTATTCCCCACTTCAAAGAAAAATTTAGAGACCAGTTTGGAGACAGGGTCTATAGGGTGCAGGGCCTGTGGTTTGGCTCGAGAGGTGTCATTCCAACGGAGACGTCCGCCTTTTTGGGCAGTGTTGGCATCAGCCTTGATGACTTGCTTCCGATTGTGGAGGGCATTATTGTTGACTCCCTGGGCATAATATCCCAGCACTTGCATGGTTGAATAATGTTATATATATTTAAGTAGTTTTAGGCTTCATAATATCCTGACTATTTCAGTCTCGCATGAGATACCTGAAATCATTTCCTTTAACGATTAGATATTTTTACTTAATCATCAAATCAAAATCTCGTGAAACTCATGTCTCTCGATTGATTGGTACGCTGTGTCATCTAGCAGTTCAACATCGTTGAGCAGCCTTGCCTCACTGAAGTATTGCTCTCTACTCGGGTTCAATCATACATAAAAAAAACCTGTTAATTCCCGTTCTGAAAATACTCAGACAAATGTGTTAGAATGATTAACTATATATGGAGAAATAAATTTGAAATATAAATAAGCATTATCTAGATAATCTATGATAACGTTTTTTTTCTGAACTAGCGACTGCAGCTAGTTGCTAAGTGGGAAAACACACTAAACTTCTATCAATACCAATTTATTGTTTAACACAATAAATTACAAATAACTGAACTTAAGTAAACTGTTTAAACCAACAAAAGTTCTCTTAGTTCACTTTTTTTATTCACTTTTCCAAAATAAGTTTTCACTGGCAATACAGTTTTGGCTTTCCAACTCACCATACTTTCACTTTTATTTGTAACATTTTTGTAGTGTTTATTTTTGGGGGCCATCGAGATGAGAGATGATTTAATTTAGAGACATTTCATAGCCAACCATTCGAATTGGAATGGAAAAAAGAAAATAATAGCATGAGAAAAGGAAAATGATTATTGAGACTAATGTCCAACGCAGTCGGTGCCCCAGAAAAATACTATCAATAACAGTGCATCTGTTTACCATAAGGGTGGCAGAAGTAAACAGACATCCATCATACTTTCATTCCCTATTTACTACCAAATTCTGTACGAATTAATTAAAGTAGATAAATATTGTAATTTTTTTTCTTCTGAACTAGCTACTGCAACTAGCTAAGTGGGTTCACACTAAACTTCTAACAACACCAATTTATTGTTCAACACAATAAATTACAAATATAACACTTGAATGCACTGTATAAACCAATGAAAGTTCTCTCAGTTCACTTTTTATTCACTTTTAACAAGCGTGCACTCAATTTGTAACAAGATTGACTCACTCGAGCTGTTCTTCTCCTATTTATACCACTGGAGAAGGTTCTGGAAGCTTGTCGAACATTTTATGCGCGATATAACATGGGAGACCGCTATAGAACAATCTAGAAACGCCCCGCTAGCGCTTCCCAGCGGCCACGAGGAGGACTAGAGGTGCCTGCTTTTTCTCCTAGATAGCATTAGTGGCTGCATTACACTATAATGAATGATACATATGAAATATTAAGAATAAGCCTTATTTAGATAATCTGTTTCTATTAAAAATAGTATAATTCAGCTCAACTTAGGCTACAGAAATTCAGATCTCTTTCGATCTTTGTCGATTATAAGAATGCTCTAGAGTCTAGACAGTATCGACCATAATCTATTATGTCATAAGTTATAAGGCCATGGAATTGATAGTAAACTAATTTCACATAATTAAATAAAAATGAGTATGAAAATTTCTCAGTTAGTTTGAGAAATAATCGATGTTAATTGAAGAAGAGATGTTACTGAAGGTGATCTTCAGGACAAGATACTATTCAGGTTTTCTCTCTATTTTTTTTTATTTTTTTTTTTTATAACTGATATTGGAGCAATTCTACAAATGTCGCGAAGTCTCTGGCATTCCCACAACGCAATATAGAGGCATTCAGATATCTCTGCATACGCCGATTTTTCACTGAATAATTTAATGAAACTATATATTGAATAATATAATCAAGAAATTAGAGTTATTCTACATTTATGTTAACCGGAAGTGCGTTTTTTCAGAATAGGTAGTTTTCTCGAAAACGGTTGCAACAATTTTCATTAAACTTGGAATGTTTGCTGCATAGATAAAAACCGCATCACTTTTTTTTCGTAACATTTTTCTGACAAAATTGATTTTAGTTGGCTCTGAGGAATAGTGAGTCGTTGAAATTTGTTTATTCATTATTGGCTCTTTGCAATGTAGTCATTCTCTCTACCTGCTTCTCTTGGTAGGAGGTTGGCACTTTTCCCCCCACCACGTGCATATTTATGTTAGGACACATGGGCAAAATTTGAAACTTAAAGAAAATTTGTCATTTTATATGTAGACAGAGAGAAGTAAGAGTAACTCGTGTGAGTATTTCACAACAGATTGTTTTGTATTTAAAGTATCTTTCGGAATCATAATGATCTTGTACATAACATTCAATAAGTTTGAAATCTTGTTGTTTCCTGCCATAAGTTTTATCCACTTCATAAAATCCAACATTATAGTGTAATATAGTTGCAATCTTAGTTATTCGTTGTCAGCATTTGCTATAATCATGTACTTTGCATTTACATCCCACAATCAATATCATTTTCTCAGTTTGTTCCAGTCTTTAGATTCTTATATCACCTTTTAAGATAATCAAATCTTTGTGTTTATATTATTCTAGGCTATAGAGTGTATTTTATTTTTTATTTCCAATTTTATAGTTTTTATATATATTTGAAGAAGGTGTTTTTTTTCAAATTGTACTTTAGTTTATTTTAAATATTAAAATTATTTGATCTGCTGCTTGTTCAAACTAATTGCACAGATATATTCAATAGTTCTACACAAATAGTCCTTGATATTGATTTTCACTTTCTCTTACTCCGGGCAATCTTGTAGACTTTTCGTATTTGAATATTCATCGGAAATACATGTTTTGAGTATGAAAAAATGTGTGTGTGTGTGTGTGTGTGTATATGTATATACACAATACCTTAAAAATGAAAAAATCACAGAAAGCGTAATAAATATCCCGTTAAAGTATTTTTACTGCATCTAACTTGTAAAGTTTTGGACAAATTCCAGCACAACCGGAAAATGTTTTTAGCGAACCATAACTTTTTTTTTTATTTTTCACGAAATGTTTTTCTAGGAAAATTGAATTTTTTGTGAGGTTTTCAGGAGAGAGAGAGGTTTCAGGAGAGAGAGGTACTAGAATGTCATTTCTGTATAATTTTAAGGTTCTGCTATCTATATAAAATTAAGGTATATTAAAATATTTCTTAGAATATCAAATATGAAGAAAATCGCTAAACCGAAAGTGCGATTTTACCTAATAAGTTTTTAGTTGTTTTTTTTTTTTTTAATTCACTCAAAAACTGCTCCTTAACGATTTTCTTTAAATATGGAGAATGCTTAATGCACAGATATAAACCTATAACTGTTATTTAAACATTTTTCCAAGAATATTTATTTTTGGGATGTTCTGGGACTGGGATTTAGATTTACATTTAAACAGCTATGTTAGAAAGCTATGCCAGGAGTTGGGAAAAGAGGGCGTTGCGAGGTAAACAAGAATAACCCTCCACCACCCGTTATAATGTAATGTCAGGTAATCCCCACCATCCATTATAATGTAATGTCAGATAATCCCCCACCATCGCTTATAATGTAATGTCAGATAATCCCCACCACTTATTATAATGTAATGTCAGGTAATCCCTACCACCCATTATAATGTAATGTCAGATAATCCCCACCATCACTTTTAATGTAAGATCAGATAATCCCCACCCCCATTATAATGTAATATCAGATAATCCCCACCATCGCTTACAATGTAATGTCAGATAATCCCCACCACCCATTATAATGTAATGTCAGATAATTCCACCACCCATTATAATGTAATTAATGTCAGACATTCCCCACCAATCATTATAATGTAATGTCAGAAAATCCCCACCACCCATTATAATGTAATGTCAGATAATTCCACCACCCATTATAATGTAATTAATGTCAGACATTCCTCACCACCCATTTTAATGTAATGTCAGATAATCCCCACCATCTATTATAATGTAATGTCAGGTAATCCCCACCATCGCTTATAATGTAATGCCAGCCTAACCATTTGCAAATTTAAATAAAATTTGTCTATTACAATATTATAATAATTACAATAAGAGAAATCTTTGAGTGTTTTACACCAGATATTGTCCAAAGTTATTGTTATTCGACTAGAAATGTCATGAAAGAAATCTACATCTTTGGAATCTCGAGCACTTTTTGATCATCGATTATTTAGTGGCTAATTTTTAATTGATAATGTATTGGATTTTATTATTGTTGCGATATGCTGATTGCTTGTAAAAAAACCAGGTATATATCTCTGAAAGTTGTTTTTATAATCCAAGTAAAACATTCTTGAGAGCAATGAACAAATTTTATGCCCATTGTTAAAAATACATGGAGGTAAAATAAGCTCAATAAATTGATTAGAGAGGCAATAAATGTTTGCGTTGAACATTAGCGGGAACAACTCTGTGTAAAGGAAGAGTAATCTCATAAAATCCGGTCGTAATTTTGCTAATAGACTCTTCTCATTCTTTCTTCCTTGTTTTCTACAGTAATATTCCATGTGTCCGTAATCACTTTCCATTTATTGATTTCATCTTCTTGAACAGCATATATATTATTTATTAATTTTAGGCAATAGTATTGATTTTGCTGTAAAATAGTCATATTTCTGTAATTTGAACTTGACACAAAGTCATGTTATATGAATGTATCAGTCAGTCTGGTCTCTGCCAGTTGAAAATCGATTTGGTTACACTGCTTCATCTCTCCTGGTATGTACATGTTCGTTGCGGTAACCCGCTAAAATTATATTGCTCCCAGTTTATCCAACATTCTGTCCATGTTGCCCATTCTTCTTTTTAATTCTAACAAATAAACACATTGTACAGTTTTATTCAATTTTCATATATTTTCTTCATTATTTCCCCACTCATTCCTGCTTATTTTATATATTTTCATTTGCCTTTTTTTACACTGCATTCAAAAATCATATAGTTACAAGTGAACATTATTACAGTGTTCACTTTAAGTTAACATAAACGCCAAACCATATATATAAATAAATAATTTGATTTCCTTGTTATATTTTTATTTATTTTTGCATTCTCTAATTGTGTGATCTCGTGACTAGTTTTCGATATCGAATTTTCATCGACGTTCTGAAGGCTCTCCTGAGTCAGAAAAGTTTAAAAAAAAAAAAAAAAAATGGTCTGTGTACAGTTTAAAACTTGGCCTATTGGAATATTCATCAGGGGATTCGACTGGAAGTTATATCTGTCGAAATTCCTCAACCAAAAATACCACTTTACTGAATAGCTTTTACAGTGTTTGCGTTTTTCTCGAAAGCGGCTTAACTTGTAAACTTGGAAGTTATCAACTATACACATATAAAGTGCTATAAATTCATTTAAGGGAACTTTCGAGTATAGGACTGGGTTATACTTTCCTCTAGAATATTTTAGTGCATTATACTATTCTATCAACTAAATAATATTGATTATAATTATATGTGTTGCCAAAATTCCGAGTTTACTAAAAATCAGTTGTCCGTAAATGTGTGTATCAACCATTTTTCTTTAAACTTGGTAATCAATAAAATAGCTACAACTTTTTTTTGAAACATTTATTCCTTCGCAGATGATTTTACTATTCTCTTTCCAAATCTGGCCCCTCTAAATGTTCATTTTTTTTTTTAATCTAATAATATCTAATCTGGGCTCCAAAAATAGTGAAATAATAATACGTACAATTTACTCGAGGCAGGAATTTTTGTTTTATTCAGAAAATTCTAGGGAAAATTCATTTTAAAGGGTTATATTTATCTCTTTTATTATTACCTTTATGGAGTCAGTAAGACGTACTTATATTTTCCTGTTTTTCAATCGACGTACATCTATCTGTTTTCTACTTTTATAGCCAAAATTAGATATTAGATTAAAAATAAAAGCATTCAGAGTTTGGAAAGAGAATAGTAGAATCTCCTGTGAAGATATTTCGTGAAAGATTGTAACGGGTGTCCTGGGATATGTTGTAAAGAGGGCCCAAGTAAACTGGCTTAAGAAACTGTCAATGGTTATGGAAATTTTAGAAGGGCGATAGAAACCAAAATGATTTGATAATTTATTTTTTTCTTTGCTTTATGTTTGGCCAAAACCCATGACAATTAACATTTAGTTAATGTTTGAATGAAGTACTAAATGAAGATTGTATTCGTTTTCTGCAAAGCCAAGCAAAGAAGTACCAGTGATTAAATTTGAAAATCCATTCTATGTTTATTCATGGAAAATTTGAATAGAAAAATTAACCAAACAGTTGTTAATCAATTATTTTTTTGTCATTAAAATACAACAGATACGTTCGCTGTATGTCGAAATAAATGGGACAACGACATTAAACCGAATAACAATTTATCAGAGACATTTTCCGTGATAGCCTGCTGATAATCAACACTGTGTATATCAGCTGTATTAGCAGTGTATCAACTGTATTTGCTATGTGGAAGTCTATGTTATTACACTGTTTGACAAAAACATCCTGATGATGGGCAAACGCCCAAAACCCGTCGATGACCACAAAAAGAAGCAGGCTATGACGGAAAATGTCTCTGATGCTTTCCAGCTGAGCGGAACCAACCACAACAATTTATTCTATTGACCAATTAGTGAAATGCATAAAAAAAATTTTTTTTAATTTATTTACGACAAATTATGAAATCATCATATAAAACAATAGAATTTCGAGGAGCTAAATGGTACCCTTATTTTATTTGTTCTTATTGGAAAACATCGCTCAGCGCCCTTCGATATATAAAATTCGTTCTAGAAAATTGAGTAGATATAATTACAAGAACAGAATATTTTCTGTTAATAATTATTGTTCATTAGGTTTTTAAAAAGAAATAAATTCAGACAGTATGTGATGTTAAAATAGCTATGCTAAAATTCATTAATAAATTAATGAAGGACACCTCAATTTTCAGACTTAGAGCGGCCAATATTTTTTTTTTCTCAACATTGGCTCTTTATAAATTTATTTTTTCATTCGTTTATACATCTGACATTACCAACAAAAATAGCAGAAATAATAGATCTTTTGAAACATCTAAATTGACTAGAATTATTAATTGGAATTAATTTGATCCACTGACGGCTAGCTTCTTCTTGGTCATTAAAGGCTATTATAATTGGATAACTTTAGGAGTGTAGTGAGAGAGTGATTGGATGTTTGTGGTAAATAATAATTGGAGAAATTGTACGAACCAATGTCTCTTTGTGGTTTAATCCCTATTTATATTAGATTTTCTTTAGTTAATAATTTCCTATATTGTCTCTATTTTCTTTTTATTTACAAAGTTTCAATCGATATTTCTATTGTCATTTCCATACAAAATTTTTTATAAAAATTAAGTTTTAATATAATGATATTATCCGGTTGGTATATAAAATTTTCAACCTATATTTCAACCGGTTGGTATATAAAATATTCATAGAGATGTGGTTTCACACCTTGCTTGTACGTTATTTTCCCACAAACGTTGAACAAATCAATTTTATTTGTGCGACTTTGGTCATTATCATCTTTATCATGTGTAATGGAATCGTTTGATGTGATTCCTGATGTAGTAGATGTCTTGAAGAGGGTGGAAGTTAGTTGAGAGATTTTGGAAGTTAGTGCATCGAATTATTAATATGGATTTTATAAAAATAAACTGTATTTTAACAATAATTTTAACGTAATAAAGGGTAACTAATAATAACAAAATACTTAGGAATAAATAGAAGATAAATAACTAATAAATTAGACTGATGAAATAACGAACTAAGATGCACAACTCAAGGATAGTAAGTTTAAATAAAACTGTGTATAGACGCGTAAACTGCTGCTCGTGTATATAGCGACGTGCTCGTATAGTCGTATATGATATAATGCTCCTCTGGTTGTATATGATAGAGTTTGTATATTGGTGTTGGCCACACTCACACCAAGACATCTGTCCTAGTGTGCGACCTTCGTAGTTTGGTGACCTTATTTAGGTCAGTGGCCAACCTTATCGGTGCTTGCTTTTGATGTAAGATATTGAAAAGGTCTTTGTTGTTTGTTTGGCTGCGGCATTGTCTTGAAGCCGGCGGCCTGCTAGGTCGCTGGTTATAAATTATTCTTTTATTACTGCCATTCTTTGTTAAAATAGCAGCTGGCTGGAACCACTTTGACATTGGTATGACTTTCCATGTCATTACACATGGTACTGGTGTTGCAACGAAGATATGAGTAAAAATATATTATGAGCTTCTTCTATCTTGTTATTTTGCATTGACTTACTTAAAAGTTGTCCTTTCTTAATTGACGAATTATTAATCATTTTTTACAGATTTACATCTTATTCCTGCTGTATAATTACAAAAAAGTGTATAAAACCCATTTTTTTTTTTTGCTTTCTCTCACTCCTACGTAAGAGGAAGTATTGTAATCGTGCCAAATTTTCGATACCAAGTTTTCACCGGAAATATCTGTTTTGAGGTCCCCTGTGTCCAGAAAAGTGAATTTTAGCAAATGGTCTATATATGTGTGTGTGTGTGTGTGTGTGTGTGTGTGTGTGTGTGTTGGTGTGTGTATGTATGTATGTGAACAGCATAGCTCAAAAACGAAAAATCGTAGAAAGTTCAAACATGATATTCCGTTTAAGGTATCACCATGGGATCCGACAATAGGTCATCTGTCAAAATTCCTCAACCGGAACTACCACTTTACTGAATGTTTTTTTTTTCAATTTCTTGCGATTTTCTCAAAAATGGCTCCGACGATTTTTTTCAAAATTGATACATCAGCTACATATACAAAATTTTGCAACTTTTATTTGAAACATTTCTCTGGAAAAATTCATTTAAGGGCACTTTTTTGAGGAAGGGGTGGGGTTAGGTTTTCCTCTAAAGCGCTATTTCAGTTTATTACAAAATTCTATTCAGCCAAACAAAATTAATTCAAATAAGTAGATGGCCAAAAATCTGAGTTTCAAGAAAATTAGTAAACCGGAAGTGCGCTTTTAGTGGACAGTTTTTTTTTCAGTTTTTGTGATTTTCTACATAAAAAACACCAAGAATTTCATTAAATTTGATATACTAACTATAATGTTTGTCAATTACAATTTTCAAAACTGGAGTGTTTCACACCAGATTTCTTTATATCACTCCAGAAAAAAGTACATAAATATTATTAATCGTACTTTAAAATCTGGTGGAAAATACTGACACTACAATCATTATCATTCTAATGAGGTCCCCTGTCATAATCATTCTAAATCTGGTGGAAAATACTGACGCTACAATATCTTCCCAATTTGTAAATTTTCTTCAAACCTAGGACAAACCCTCTATTTTGAAGGTTTGTCTGTTATTGTAGTTCACATAAGTAGACTGAAAAAATTCTTACCATAGTTTATCTTACAATTTGGAAACAGCCTGAAAAATGTTGAGAATCTTATTTAGGTACAATCAAAGATTTTTCTACTTCTCTCACACTTTAAAACTCATTCAATTCAGCACCTCTTTTTTTCCACTTCAATATTAAAGAAATATGTCTTCATATTTTATATATGATTTCAAACATAACGTCTATCTTTAAAAAAATAAATAAAAAATACTAAAAAAAAAAAACTAATACAAGGATTATTTCAATTTCAAAATATCCCATATTATATTGCATACGTTATATACGTATGTTGTAAGTCATGTCTTAATAAAGTATGCAAAACTTGTAAGTGCGGACAGTGATAAATATGTTTTATGTCATTACGGATGTAGTGAAAATTTCCGTTATACAGGGTAGAAAATGTATGTTATTAATGGTGCTCATATACCTTTAACACTCTGCTCTCTGGTAAAACTTCGTGTGTTGGCGTGTTTGAATTTTCTTTCCCCCCCCTCTATTATAAGAGGAAGTATGGGCTATCATGTCGAATTTTCCAAATTGAATTTCCACTAGAAATAGATGCTTTCAGATCTCTGAGTATGGAAAAACATGTTTTTAGCAAATGGTCTTTGTATATATATGTGTATATGTTGAAACATTTCAAGAACGAAAACTTGTCGGAAACCTGAACTTGATATTCTATATCTATTATATTCTATAATATCCCCTTCCTTTGCATCTAAACTAAGTTCTTAATTTAAAATCCATCCGCGACTTTAGTGAAATTGTATTTTTCTTTTTTTCAGTTTTTCATGACTTTAATGAAAACGGCTACACCGGTTTTCTTTTAAACATGCTTAGATACTTGCTTAGAGATAGAAACATCTCATTTTTGTTTGAAATATTTTTCTGGCCCACAAAAAGAATTGATTCTGTGGAGTTCTGAAGGAATCTCTGTCATTTTAATTCAAACGTTATTTGGGGATTGTTTAATATTATTGGTGTTGTTCTCTGGACTACAGATACACCTTACCATGGGTGTTATCCAATATGTATCCTCTTCCACCACTATATTTCTGTTGGAAAGTGTGTGAAAACTTCACCTAAAGAATATTTATCAATTACTACACATAGGTAAATTAACTGCACTAAGGGGGTGGAAAGGTATGTTAACTGCCTGCAAAGGGTATCTGTTGCATGCAGTTACTTGAAGAGTAGCGACCCCACGGGTTACTAAGCTCACTACTCCATGCACTTCCTCAGAACAGTAAACTTGAACTCCATACACTCTATTATTTACAGACAAGGACAAACACAGTACACAAACTAGGATCTCAGCCTCTTGTTAATTGGTCTAAGCCAAGAAAGAAGGAAGGGATTAGCTCAGTCGTAGCGCGCTGGACTATGTCCCGGGTTCGAATCCAGCATGCTGCCCTTAGATTTTCTCTTCCTAGGAGCCTCTACAATTCACTGTGCGGTGATAGGCAGTGATGTCTGTAGCTAGAGAACACTGCTTGGACGCCGCCAGTGCACTGAGAAGGCTCCTGTCGGCACAATAGATCTTTTAGGTCGCAGTGCAATAATCTCCTACAACAATCTACAAGGGGGGGGGGGGAGTCGTGTTAGTGTTTTACTTCAGATTCTTTTTCTTTTGTTACTGTTAACTTTTATTCATTGAGTGTTTCTTATTCCATGTTTTTAATTGATAAAATAAAATCACATTTAAAATTATATTGCATGTAATGAAATAAAAATGTTTTATTGACCTTTTTTCTGTTAATAAAAGATAATAATAACTTCAAAACTTAACAAATTATCATTCTTTATATAAACATTTTTATTTTCTTATATTAAATTAAATTTTTCTATTATATACTTTTTTTTTAATTTTAATTAAATTTTACTTTACATTTAATTTTACTCTTTTTTTATTTGTTTAATAACTTATTAACAAAAAATTAATAAAAAAATGCTTTATAGCCCTTTTATTTGACGTTTTGTTGCCATTTTGCGAGTTCTTCATTACTTCTTCAAATTTACTATGCCTTCTCTAAATAAATATCCATCTTATATATTTTTCTTTGAAATATATTACGAAATGAATTAAATCTTTCCGAAAGTATGGTAAAGTAAACCCAGTTTTTTCAGGTGGGTTTCCATTCCCAGCTATCGATCTACAAACACATTGCTATAAAACAAACAAAATGTCGGTTGAATGGGGCCAAAGAAAAAACCTTTTTGTCTTTTAAAATTTATTTATTTATTTCAAACGGGTAAAAGCCCAGTTACAATAATAAACAACATAACAATTTTTCGACGTTTCACTTTTGGTGCCCTCCCTTAGGATCTGATAAGGAGCGATAGAGATTTAGATAGATATTGTAGAAATGTAGCGACAGTTTTAGAGCTAGTTGGAAATATAGCGAATCTAACACGCTCCTTATCAGATCCTGAGAAAGAAAATCAAAGCTGTCGGAAATGTCGATAAATAAACTTTTAAATTCAAAAAATGTTTTTCTTTGGTTCTAGCAACCCAACATTTTGTTGGTTTTATTAACAACGGCGAAACGTAACTATTGTTTATATTGATTCGTTACCATAAATTTCATATATATAAAAGTATTTGTTGAATGTTGATGAATTATATTATGAAGAAATTTCGTGAGGATCGGTCAAGAAAGAAAGAAACCTTGAATTATGCCAACGTTTTGACAGAGTTTCCTATCTTTATCAAGGCTTTAATCTGAAAAACAATACAATGAGGAACCACAATGCATTAAATTCTTTTTTCACATCTTCATGACTATCTATATGTAAGTTCAATATATTAATTTTTTTTTTTTTGTTATTATTAGTCTGCATTTTATAATATTATTAATGCACTGTAGTTCCTCATTATATTGTTAAAACTGTATAGATTAAAGCCTTGATAAAGACAGGAAACTCTGTCAAAACGTTGGCATAATTGAAGGCATATGAATTTCTTCATAATGTATTTCATAGTTAACACATCACAAAGATCTTTTAGGTCACAGTGAATTTGACTTTAAAACCACTCTTTCTACTAAAGAATTAACTTATTAATTGAAATCTCAAGCCAAGTCCGGGCATCAAGTTTCTCTGAATTCGAGAATCTATTATATTTACACAACTTTCTCAAACTCTAGAATAAGAAAAAGGGAATGCATGAATTTAATGTTTTGAGATAAATACATAGTTTTTTAGTTTCTTCGTTCAAAAAATAATTTTTATTTCTTCATAAGTTGAGCAGAGGAATGTATTAGATAGAAAAATAAAGAAATAAAGTGATCTTTACAAAAGTAATTCAATAATTTTCTAAATCATATAAAGTAAACAACATGGAGATAATGCAAATACTATTTTTTTTTGTTGATGGATGGACAGGATTGCTGTCCATCAAAATATCATTTGTAAGACAGAAATAAAAAAGTACCAGGTGGGGCCTCGCACGAGGTATATAATTGAATAATAGTGGTCTTTCTATACAATAAACGCTTACATTTTTTTTTATTAAATACTCAAATATTAGTACATACGAGTATGTCCTAGATCAAGAGGAAATATTTCAAAAGAATAGATTGTCAAAATTTCATTTTCGAAAACATGAAAATTTCGGCTTTTTGAAAATCTATCGGCAAGGGGCCCCATGAAAGTTTCTCTTAGGATTCTGTGTGTTTACTGGATTGCCTTGAAACATTATTGCGGTGTTCTGAAAACACACTCCACAGTCATGTAGATTCTAGAAAACAAAATAGTTTTTTTTTTATTTCAAAAATTTATATCAAGTGATTTGGAAATATGGCGATTATAAGAGCCATCACTCTTGAGAAATTTTAGTAGTAAAGTTTTTAAACAACATATTTAAGAGTAAAAATCTGTTGAGGACCAACCATACGACTTCTTCCGGCAACTCTTATCACAATTATATATAAAATGACGAATTTTCTTTAAACTTCAAATTCATCTCATTTGTCCTAACATAAATATAGTGGTGGTGGGGGAAACACATACCAGTCTACAGACATTCGCAAAGAGGGAGAAGTGATTAACTTGTGGCCCAGAGTGCACCAAAAACTGCCTGTAATAGGATCCAAAGAGAGGGTCCATAGCAGAGAAAGAGAGATAAAAATGACAGGATCACCCTCTCGGACCAGAGTGGGAGAAGCTGCATAAATACCGCAACGGGAGATAGATATACAACAGAGTTCACTCGCCAGTCACAACGTGTCATTTACCTCACCCTTTACCACTCTTCCATACTCTAGCATTTTTGTACAGGCAGTCAGTGTCACCTTTTACATTATACAGTGTTCAGCCATATCTAGTTTGTTCATTCGAACCAAACCATTTCTCTCCTTCATCATACCCATTGGATCCAAAGAGTGGATCCATATCAGAGAAAGAGAGGCAAAAATGCAGGACCACTCTCTCGGACTAGAATGGGAGAAACTGCATAAATACAGCTACGGGAGATAGATATATAGCAGAGTTCACTCGCCAGTCACAATGTGTCATTTACGTTAGCCTTACCACTCTTCCATGCTCTACCATTTTAGTGTAAAGTCCAGGCAGCAGTGTCACTTCTTATATTACACAGTGTTCAGCCATATCTAGTTTGTTCATTCTAACCAAACTATTTCTCTCCTTCATCATACCCATTGTACTGCCCATTCCTAATTTAACGCTACAATTATCTAAAGTCAGTTTTTTTTTTGGAAAAATGTTTCAAGGAAAAGTGATAGATTTATATTTGTGCATTTAGCCATACCAAATTTTTATTAATATGTGGTAAAACGTGCACAATATTAATTACTGCAAGTTATAAAGTTCAAAATAATAAATAGTACAATATTTACGATTATATTCAGAAAAATAGTTGCCCGAGTTAACTTGGGCAAATTCATTTTTGTAACTTGATATTGCCCGAGTATATTTGGTTAAATCAGAGAAGTGGTTAAAGGAAATCGTTATAAACGTTTTAGAGAAAATACTAAATCTCAGAAACTTATTCTGTAAAGTTGGACTTTCGGTTAGCCGATTTACTTCAAATTAAGAATTATAGCAATGCTTCTAATGTATATTAATATAAGTTTTTAGAACCATATATTGTATGGAAGTGGTACTTTAGAGGGAAGCTTAATCTTAGAGGACCTCATAACATATGTTTACAATGAAAAGTCAAATATTGAAAATAGGACAGATCGTAATACTTCCTCATACCACCATTAAGAGAAAGTAGAAAGTGTGATAATACAATTCCATCTTTTAATTTGGTCGTTAATAATTTAGATAAGATAACAATATTTATTGTTACTCTCTACTACAATGTTAGCTATGTGTGAAGCAAACCAGCCAGAAGACTATATTAGGGAGATCAAATCTCCAAGGCAACGGGTAAATACCCATAGGACTTGACCAGTCTAATGTCATGAATTATTAATGGGGACAGGAACGATTGATACGTTTATCATTTTCTTAATTGGAAGTATTAATGTACATCACAGATATATATATATCAAAATAAATTACGAAGGGGGAAGAATATACTGTCAATTGGTTTAATAAAGTATAATTTTATATATACATGTGTGTGACATATAAAAATATAATAAAGTTATTGGACTTTTTTGGAAGGCTAACACTATGGAGTCCATTATCTCTTGTTGTTAAGAGATATTATCAAATTTTCAAAAATTATATTCAGTAATGTATTTGTTGAGATTTTCTGAGTATGAGAGAATCTGGTTTGAAACACTCACACGACTTTCATTTACTACTGTTAAATATAATTATATACTTACTTTTCTGTTACTTTCCCGGCGTTTCCGTTTTACTGGGTTGCCATCAGGTCAAATTGTCCCTCCAAAGATCTCTCTCCCACCAGCCATCTGCTCCTCTATATCTCTTCCCACCCTCGGGCTGGTTTTTCTCGTCTTCTATTTCTCTTTGGATTCCACTTTCTCACCATCTCTGGCCATCTTTCTGGGGCCATCCTTCTGAGGTGTCCATACCATTTCAGTTTTCTTTTTACTAATCTCTCCTCCGTAGTCTCCTTGACTTCCATTTCCTTCCTTATATCTTCATTTCTTAATCTATCTTTTCTCGTTTTTTTTTCAAACACCTTCTCCAATAATCCATTTTTACAGTACTTATCTTTGCACATATTTTCCTTGTAGTAGCCCAGGTTTCTGATCCATATGCGAGAATTCCTTCTATTATTGGGTAGAAGATTCGTTTTATATTATTTTTTGACAGAGATTGAGATTCCATATTATTGGGTGGATCATCCTAACCGCCTTTCGGGCCTGACCACTTCTAATCCAGACTTCCTCTTCGCAACCTCCCTCCTCTTCCAAAACTGAACCCAAATACCCAAGTACTTAAAATTCTTAGCCCGCCTGCACTTCTCCCCGTCCACCAGTAAATCTTCCTTCTCACTTCCTGCTACCACCATGTCTTAGTATAATTTATCTTCATTCCCCAACTTAAATATGATTCCTTCAGCTTCCTCATCATCAGTTCTAGATCCACTTTATCCTGGGCTATAACCACCTGGTCATCAGCAAAGAATAAAGTACAAAGGTGCTCATCTTCAATCTGCAAACCCATACCTTTGCACTTTCTGAGCCATTCATGCACCGCCCTATGCAGGTAGATTTTAAATAACGTGGGCGATAGGCAGCACCCCTGTTTTAGGCCCTTGGAGGTCTAGAATGCTCTGGATATTTTTTCCCCCTGCTTTACACAGTATATATTATCTTGATACGTCTTCTGTACAGCAGGAATGAATCCCTTCTCTATACCTACTTCATCTAGTATTAGCACATTCTCTCTGTAGAGATTTCATCATAGGCCTTCTCCAGGTCAATAAATGCCAGATACAACTCCTTATTCCTTGCCTTGCATTTATCTATTAATTGCTTCAAAATGAAAATGTTATCTACACATGATCTCCCAGCTGTGAATCCACTCTGTACCTGAGGGGTCGCATATTTTATTTCTATTCTGTTTTTTAAATATTCTTCCCAACACTCTGGCTATGGAACTTTGTAAACACACTTATTCTTACTAACGTATTTGAACAAGGATATGATTTGAAATTGAAACTATTATGACAATTATATATAAAGTGAAAAATGTTCTTTAATCTTCAAATTTTAAAGAAGGAAAAGGATCTTGAGTTTCGGTCTTTTTTTGAAAAAAATAAAAAAACTTAAATTCTTGCCAACAAATAAACCATAGTGAACAGCGTTGTTCTCTGTGTTGTTGAGGTGTTCTCAACTTTTTATTTACAAAATTATACATAAGTTTTCAAGTTTGATATGTTTTAAAGATTATTTAATAGTTTTTATTTTTTATGTAAGTAAATCAAAAAATTTTTATAAATTAATCCATAATTTTATTTTTTATTAGTTTCTATTTTTTTGTTTTTGATTTTGACTTTCAAAAAAGAACCTATTGTATTTATACCTGTTGTAGGCCTTGAAAAAGACAATATATTTGTCGAAACGTTGGCAAGAATTTAACTTTTTTTATTTTTTTCAAAGAAAGACCGAAACTCACGATCCTTTTCCTTCATACAAGCAACGGTCGAGAAGAATCTTCCATACTTCAAATTTTACTCATATATCAGAGGTGATGGGGTGACAAGACCTACCAGCTAGGTAGTTAGTAGTAAACGATTACATTGTAGTCCAGAAGAGAGCGCCAATAACATTGAACCGAACCCGTATCTAAAAAACATTTGAAATTTAACGCCCCAAATTTTGCAGAACTGTCTAAAAATCATTTTTTTCTGAAAAGTATTTATAATAAAATTGATTGGTTTATATCTGTATTATAGTTTGATTTCCATGTTTAAAGAAAAATCATTGGAGTCAATTTTGTAGAAAAATCGCTAAAAACACTGGGAAAAACCATTCAATAAAGTCGCATTTCCGATTGATGGATTTTTGCCGAAAATTTTAATGTCACATCCGGTGGACAGAATACTAAGTTTGTGAATATTTGCGATTTTTCGTTTTTAAGATATTTTATTCACAATCACATACATACACACACCCACCACATACACACACCCACACACACACAAACACATCCTTAATTTCTAAAATTTGACATGATCTCTGCACTTCTTCTTACTAGGAATAAGAGAAAGTAAAACATGTTTTCAGGGAATGCTCTTTTATAAGATGGTTTCTTATATAATTAAGTTTTTTTTTTTTATTAGCCTTCCACTCAAACATATCACCTTTTTACACAACATTCACATGCATTTCTTAATCGTCCAAATACGCACAAAAAAAAAAATTATATAAGAAACCATCTTTAGGTATACATGCTTGCGAGGATGTGAATGTTGTGTGAAAAAGTGAAATAACGACTGGAATGCTTAGTTATAAAAAACTTAATTATAAAAATCGCTCAATTTTAAACGATGTTAGTTTAAATCGTTATTTAATTTAATATAAATTTATTTTATATATATTTTATATTTTATTTTGGTTAGGTCATTGTAAAGTAAATCTCCCTCTATCAACAGAGTTTAAAAATTAGACCCCCACGAGTTGTGTGCCCATTGTAAGGAAAATTTGCTCTTTAACAACCCAAACACGTGTTTTCCCACCCAACTGACCATACCCCTTGACCTAGTTTAAGAGTTTAGTTTTAATACAGTTAAATCAGTGAGTGTGAAAACAAAGTTTGCTCTGTACAAGTCTATGTTGTCACACTGTCTGAAAAAACGCATCCTGAAGATGGGCGAACGCCCGAAACCGGTCGATGACCACAAAATGAAGCAGGCTACCATGGAAAATGTCTCTGATGCTTTCCAGCTCTGCGGAACCAACCATCACAACAGTTAATATTTCACCTATATACCACCGTCGGATCTATCAGGAACGTTTCGGAATAGACGGAATAAGTTTCTGAGTTTTTTTAAAAAGGTTAAATTTTCTATTTTTCCCGGAAAAATTTGATTTGTAACTTCCGGTGACTTTAGTATTAAACTTTAAGGTTCATTAAAAGCTTTGTTAGGGATGTATTGATAGTCTAAGCCACATTTAGTTAGCTGCTTATTTCTTAAAAACCCCTGAGAATTCTATACGGTATCCTAAATTTATTTTATTTTAAGAGTATGTGTCTCATTTCTTACACTACGGGAGTCTAGTGGCTAATATTCTCAGCTTTGGTGCGACAAGTCAGGGTTCGATTCCCTAGTACAAGGTGTTAATCCACAGTTTGTTAAGCATAGCTCTTCTTCTCTATTCTACAATTGTCTTAGCCAAAAGTACAATGTCTAGTTCTCAATAATTGTAGGTAATTAATGATAATTTAAGATAATAAAAGTTTAGTAGACATTAAAATTTGCATTTATCTTTTGGAATTAATTCTTAGCGCCAAAAATTGATTTTGAGATCTATTGGGTAAGCCATTTATTACGTTCATCTGAATATGTTAAATCTATATAGTGGCTCGGTTCATTCGATATCATTCTGCCTAATTTGAAATGCATTGAAATAACGAAAGAATTTCTTTATAAGTGTAAAGCAACTTTTAACACCAAAACATATCGGTGTCATGAAAAAATTTTGAGATTATAATTACTTTTGGCCATTTTCAAGATGACAGAAAATTTGAAACTTTTAATTATGAACATATGGAAATGTTGAAAATTTATTTTCATTAGTGACCTACTTGAATATAGTATAATTTATTAAATCTTTAATTATACAGATTTACAATTTTTGATAAAATGTTTATAATTGGATATATTAAAGTTTAAATTATTCTTACTGCTTGTAGATTGTGAGAGATTCTATGTAAATATAGGAGTAAAAGAGAGGAAGTTTAAGTAGGTATGTAAAGATATGGGGGGTTTGGTAAGTAAGAGTTAGATAGGTGGAAGTAGAAGCTAGACTGTTGATTCGGTGTTGATGTGGCTGAAGCGGAGAGAGTAAGGCAGCAGTAATGTTAGCTGTGAAGAGATGAGGTTCACCTGTGGTAAGGAGGGTACTTGGTATGCGAACTGAGAGGTAACCTGGCAGCCTCTCTGCATGCTCTCTCTCCCCTCTTCATCCTTTAGTAGTACTGGTTTAGTAGTAGTAGTCCTCATCTACTGTGTACACACATAGCCTTATCTCTGGCCACATGTGACTCACATTGTTAATTGTCACATATCTCTCTCTCACCCTCTCTCTCGCGCGCGCGCGCGCTCATTCTCTTCCTACACTTACATCTATAAATATAACTAATACGATCAGAACGGGCCACGAGAGTACAACATATTATCCAAATGTTTGTAACATACATGATATCTGTCAGTTTATCATTCCCTCCACCCCCCATCCCAAAATCTCAGTCTCCAATCAGACATATATCCCTGTCTCCCCATAATCTCTATTTACACTTATTTATCATCCGCACTCCACTGCCCTGCATTGGTTTATGTTTTTATCTAATTCATGCTCTGTAGTATGTAAGTGTATTTACTTATCTAATAACTCTAATATGAACACCGTTTTATTAAATTGATTTTAGTTTTTTGAATTATTTATAATTGAAAAGGGCCGAAGCCAGCCATATATATTTTACAATTTATGGATCATATATATACCGGTCAGAAAAACTGTATCTTCTGATTTCAGCTATATTATCATTAACCACATTCTAGTTTACAAGTTGGCCGTATTTAATGAATTAATGATTATGGCAATGGAATTATCTAGAAAATATAGTTTTTCAACATATTTAAATGTTGTGTAGACTGGGGATTAATCAGTAAAGCGAATGAACTGATTACTGTTATTAACTGATTTTTTTATGTTTTATTTATTATTAAAGTACTTTATTTAAAGATTAATTACCATCATAATCAGTAGCCTCTCTATCACGATGCCATGTGAAGCTAAAGTCTTATGCAGCTTGCACCGCAGTGTTCTATCCTGGATCCATTGAATGTTCCAGTATGTTCCATTCAAGACCCCTTTTACTAAACGCCCTTCTGGCCCTCTTACTCCCAGGTGGTTCTGGACCACTTCTAGGTCGAGCGCCTAACACCTTGGTTTCGTAAGTTTTTCCCGTCAAAGTTCCATCCTTAATGTGTGGCTTACCACTTCAGCTTATTTTCCTCTGTATGGTTTTAGCTGATTTAACTATCAAAAGGATCTAATGGTTTTCATCTAATCACTTCTTATCTGATCTTATTCTGCCTCATTTCCATTGTTTGGATTTGCAACTCATATATTTAGAAGTTAAAGTCCATTATACGAAAGAATAGGTAGGAATGTTGATCTTATACTATCAACTTTTGTTTTCTTGCTGACCTCTCTTCTATTGAGGAATCCTTTTCCTCATTAAGATAATACAAATAAAAAACTGCTAGGTCTCGGTAACGTGCACATCAAAATAAGTAAAAGAAGAATAAAATTACAAAAGCTTGGCAAACAGCTGTCTACAGACATAAAAAACTCAAAAGATAAATTAGGAAAATTGTTACATTTGTACATATTAAAAGAAGAAAGAAAAAACAAACACTTTAGGCAAAAATAAGTAAATAAATTAAATATTTGAGTCACTTTTTAATATTTATTTTATATATGGACATAATGAGTAAATAAAATAAAGTGAGAAATAGTGAGAAACAGAGGGAGTAAGGAACCGTTCAGGAGAAATCTGAGATCTAATCTTGCCAAACTCTACAAGCATGGCGACTATAAGCGATTAGAGGTTGCCATCGCGATTGGTCAGACTGAAACTCAACAATTGACATTCTGCCAAGAAATGAAATAAATCCTCCTTTAGCCGAAGATACATATGTTTGCTAGTATTAATAATAAATACAGACTTAGTTCAGAATGTTGTTTAGAAATTATATATACTATGCAGACAGCGAGTGAACTAGAAGATATGAATCACTTGATCTAAGCGCGTTCGATAGAAATAACAAAAGTTCCTCGGAGGATCTCAACCTTTTTTTGTTAAGAGATTTGGCTTTGAATGGACGGCTCCCTTCTAAACTTGATGGTCCTGATTCGTTGAGAGAAATTTGGTATTGCCGAGATGAATTAACCGTGCAAGATAATGCATTCTTAAGTGGACTGACTCATTTTCCTATAAGCTTACGTACTAAATTAATGAAGAGGCTGCATGCAGGTATAATGGAACGAATCAATAAACTAATCACTCCCCACCACAAGTTCTGAAAGGGGGCAAACTAAGGAGCGCATCTAGAACTGGAAGAAAAAGTTATAGAGAGTAGGGGCTAGCCCAGCCACCGGTATAAAAAGAGTACCTGAATCACAAAGAATCATTGAGTCAACCGTCAAAGTTCAACGTGCTTTATTTTCATACTGACACTCTGCCAGTCCGTCTGTCACTCTCTTCTCTTGCTCCTATACTCTCACTCTAATATATTACAGTGCAAAATAGTTGCAGTGTTAATCATTTGCACTTAATACAAACAGTGTTCATTAAGTCTAACTCACATTGTAGAACCGATCTAAACAGAGCCAAACAGATAGTATATTGACCTATATGGAAGATGAAACAATATAGAAAATACATCCCTCGACTGAGTCTTTCTCCATTCAAATCTTGTAATTAAGTTAAAGAAGTTCCGCTCTTAGTTGAATAACCAGCGACCTTTTAAAAATTATGGAGTATTAGAGGGAGAGGATGTCACAAAGGACTTGAAATCAATTAATATTTATTTATTGTTTCAGTACATCGTGCTATAAACAAGAGTTGGCTTGAAATAAATTTCAGTTTTATCAATTTATACTTCGTATAAAAGTAAAATGAGAGCTCCTTTCCCGACATATCGACTGCTCAGATCGAGAGTATCTATATTTAATAAACAGATAAGAGAGTTGGACCCTCCATTATCTCTGTCATTAAGAGAGCTATTATTGATTTGTCTATAGAAAAGTCGTATGCCAGACATAGCCAATGTTTAAACCCAAATAAATTCTAAATTATAATTAAGGTTGCATAAATTTTCGGTAATCAATGGATGTCAAGAGTTGGTGTTCTGTCGCAATATTTGAAATTGTAGCGAGGGTCTAGATCTCTTAACAGTTCAAGGGTATACTCAATCGACCATACATATTTAGGAATGGAAAAAGCTCTAGAATTTGCCAGTGGAATCGTATCTTTGGTACCCATAATATGGGCACCATAAAATAATTCGCTCGTGACATGCTTTTGAAGACTTTGTACGTTGATACGAATATTTTTATTAAAAATAAAGTTGGCCCCAAATCCGGTATGAACCAAGTTTAGCGGAGAACATCTTTTGTTTCTTATGAGGAAGTAAGTCTTGCGATATTATTGATATTAAATAACCGAAGTTACGAAGAATTAAATAAATTCCAATGTTGGGATTCATTATTTTTAATTAAATTGGTTTAATAAAGACACACCCAAGCACAATTTAAGGAAATAATAAATAAGAAAAACAATATTTTTTTATCAAACCGTGAGTAAAGTAATGTTTTTTTTTTTACACCCGAGTTCAGATATTGACCAGATATGCTCAGCTACGAACGAAAGTGTAAAATTACTTTACTTACGTTTGAATATTAAATTTTTTCTGCAACACCATTAAATTGGTTTCTATTTCTTAAATCTTTTTTTTATTTGTGAATACTTAGTATTTTTTTTTTAAATTTGGTAGTCGTCCGTAACTCGATCTTCATAGAGCTCATGTGAAATAGTGACTTTGTTCTGTTCAAACTGTCCATAAAACTAAGTGAAGTAATAAGATATATGAATAACTCAATCTGTTTACATTACTTTCTGAACATAGTGATTAACAAAAATGTTATTTATCTTACTAAGGTGTGATTATAAAATGGTTAAGGATATATATTATTAAGGACAAGAAAATGTATTGAAAATTCTACGTTTGAAGAAAACTTGTCGAAATGTTTTAATTGTATGTTTTGAAACAAGTACTTGATCAATGTCACATGTTAGTTCCGTTAATTTATAATTATCTAGACCATTTTTACGGCTTCCAATTGTTTGCAGACTTCGCTCATTCAATTTAAATTAAACTTATATATTGTTTAATTATTTATCTGTCTAAGCGTAAAAAAAACAAAATTATTTATTCCAACACTAGTGTCCCAGTTTATCCCAGGAATAGAGAAAGTATTGCTTTGAGATTAAATTTATTGCAATTTTTTGGAAATATTTTAATATTTTAAAAATACAAGGAGCTAGATATAAAACGGCTACGGTGCTTGGCAGACAAGGGACTTATCTGAAATTAATACTGCACTTACTTCTACCAATGAATACCGCACCGCTGATTGTTGAAAAGATGTTTTACAAAATGGAAGTCATAGTCTTCTGATAAATAAACTAGTCTGGCAATACATGCAATCTCAAACATAGATAAGTATGAAAATGTGGCTGGGTCCGCAATGCTGGATAACATCCGGTATTTTATCCGGCATGTTGGTTTTGTTCCTGACCGGCTTCGGATATTCATCCATCATCAGAGCAAATTCACCAAGTTCGTGTAGAGAGTTCACTTCAACGAAATGTTTCTGTAGACTCACACTTGTTGGTTGTATATATGTGGGAAGGTTATAAGGTGTTGTTACTACATGTGTGTGTTTCATGACAAAGTGAAATTATTATAAATTGTGATTAAGCATTAGGAAATAGTGTGTAATAAATAGCATGTTTTGAAGAATACTTTATAACTAAATTTTAAGACGGTTGTTAAGCATGTTCAATGTTTTATCAAGTCATTTTCATGGGGGGGGGATAAGTTATTTCAGGAGTAAACTGTACTAATAAGATTAGATAAATTTTAAGGAAAGGCAATTAATGGATGAATTTTAAAGAAAGGCAATGCAAAGTTTATGGACAGTGAAAAGTTTGTACAAGTAAGAAATAAATGTGAAAAAGAAAACCAGGGTTAATACGTATAAGAGAACATGTAAGTAAATTGATATGTATTCTTCAAAACATGCTATTTATTACACACTGTTTTCTAATGCCTAATCACAATTTATAATAATTCCAGTTTGTCAAGAAACACACACATGTAGTAACATAACCTTATAACCTTCCCACATATATTCAACCAACTAGTGTGAGTCTACAGAAACATTTCGTTGAAGTGAACTCTGTATACGAACTTGGTGAATTTGTTCTGACGATGGATGAATATCCGAAACCGGTCAGGAACAAAATACCGGATAAGATAAGTAACTTCATTTATAACAGAAATGTATACCAATGGTTAGATACGTATCCTAAACAACCCAGCATGAGTGTTGTTGAAATTAAGTATGTTGAATAATTTTTCTATGTTCTTTAAGACCGGATGGGATGGTAGAGAAAATTTTAAACTTAATTCTTACTGATTTAATAGTAATGTGTGTCAAATTTTCGTATTGGGTTTTCACCGGAAATATACGTTTTGAAGTACAAGTTCTTAGCTTATGGTATTTGTGTTTGTTTGTGTGTGTGTGTGTGTAATAAAATATCAGAAAAACAAAAAAAATCACAGTATCCAAGGTTTCGGTCAAAAATTCAGCAACCGGAAGTGCAAAGTTACTGATTGTTTTTCAGTTGTTTGCAGTTCTTTCGAAAACGGTTTCATTGGTTGAACTCTGTATCAATCTTGATAAATATCAGTCACTTGAATTCGAAACATATTCCCTGAAACTGAATATTTGGGGGCTCCGGAGGAACCGTAATGTCAAACTTTCCTCAAAGTACCAGTTCACTGCAATGCCTACATTTCTACTACCTACCGAATATTAATATTAATATACATTAGAAATAGTGCAAGAATTTCAGATTTGAAGAAAAATGTTGTTGGTGCTGTCGTATGTATTATAATGTAATCACTTTCTGCCATCTGCCGTGTGTAGATCGTGTCGCCCCACCACCTCTATATTTGTGATAGGATGTAAGAAATAAAAGAGAGTAAAATTTCAAGATAAAAGAAAATTAGTCATTTTATATTTGTATTAGCAGCGCTAAGAGAAAATAATGTGATTATTTCATACCAGATATTTTACATTTTATTATCAGACTTTAGATCTTTGTTCTAAAATTAATGGAGAATTTCACTAGATAACCCCCAAAGAAATCATTTTTCTATTACTATTATAAGAAATTATTACTGTTTAAGGGGATGAAATGTAATCGGTGATGTTGTGTGTTTGCGTGCTGGTAGCTAGTGTAGCACGAGAGGTTTAGTAAAGGGGCTTGTTAGTATATATGTTTAAGATAGAAGTATTAGTAATAATCAAGAGAACACCACTGTTTTTCAAATAAATATATTCTCTAAGTGAATTTAAATGGTTTACAATATTCACAACTATATCTTAATATATCAGATGTTTATCTAGAATAAAGGCAAATCTCTATCACTGGCACTGAGTTTAAGAGAGCGATTCTTGAAGCAAGTGTTCTGGCTTTGAAAGCAGAATGCAGACTGTTCTTGTTAGAAGGCAGAGTGCAGACTGTCCGAAAGAATGCCTTCTCGTACAAAACAGTTGGCCAAGTGGCATTGTATTAATTTAACGGATTCTTGGTCCTTTATTTCCGTAATAGCAATGACCCTTAAATTACAGTACCTGACTCTTTTCATTGCACTAAGATACATTTAAAATATTAACAAAATTCTATTTTTTATACTATAAAATATTCTAAACTATTTTTCAAAACTATTATCTTCTTTCATTTCTTTCTTCCACTACAGGGAGTTGAAAGCACTATGCACTGTTGAATTCATCGCTACCTTCCTTGACCGGAAGAAATACTGCGCCGGCATCTTTTCTGAAAGCGTTTGATTGCGTTTGGCACGAAGCCTATTGAGGAAGCTCAAAAGCATCGTAACTAATACTTACTATCTCATTCTGAAATCTTATTTAACAGACCACTTGTTCCAACTTATTCACCAGTTTATTCACTCTTCTTGCCGGTGTACCATAACGCAGTACTCTAGCATCTATACTTTATTCAGTCTACCCTGCTGATATCTCCGCTTATTCCCAATACAACCATCTTTATTTATGCTGATGATACAACAATCCTTTCACCTCCTGCCAATTTCCAAACGTGTCCTCCATTGTTATCTTCAGTTATTTGAATCCTTGCTAAACAAATGTAAAATAAAAATCAATAAGAACAAATTTAAATTTATTATATTTACCCTGAACAAAAAAGTTAAATACTCTTATATCATCTGCAGACCATATCCGTTAACTGGGACTTTACATAGACACTTAGATCCCCCCACATTATACTCAAACGAACTTCCATTAACCAGTCTTTAAGACTTCTTTTCTCGACTTCTTAAAAACTTGCCAGACTGACTCTACAAAATAACAGACGACTTTATGTCTATTTAGAATTAGACTTAGAACTTTATGGAACTGCAAAACAAACAATTTCAACAGATTCCAGACTTCCAAGCCAAGATTGTACGTTGTACGGTAGATGCTCATTTTTACGTCTTGAACAAATCCATCCATACTGATCTCCAAGATTCCTTTCATCCACGTCCTAGCAAAATCCAATATCTGAATTCCATGGACATTTCTCCCTCCATCCTAATCCCCTTATTTATATTCACTCTTCAAATTAACTATTTCAAGACGGCTGAAGTGTCGTTGGCCCCGCTACCTTCTTGGGCCAACCAACTGTCTATGGTGATTATCGATGGATAACCTATCAAAAGTACGCCAATCGCGTAAAAGTATCACCTTTACTTCTTAGTTACATGTATAGCATGTAGTTTGTAAAGTTCTGGAAAAAAAAAATATTTAAAAAAGGAATTGAAAAATTTTTATAAAGTAGAGGTAATACATTAAGAATGAATTTATGCGTGTGTAATGTAATATGACAAATTGATGGTGAGTAAAGCAATGATTAATATAGAAGATGAGTGAAGACTAAATTTATATCTAATACCGTCAGTTATATATCCGTGTAAATATGGAGGTTGGTAAAGGGTGTAATACATCAAAATATGTCATCTGCTCTTTTTATTGGGATGGATTTTATAAAATAACGTTTTATCTATATTTATATTCTTATATAATAACTAAATCCTTTTTTTCATGATATTTTTTATCGTAAATCTACTACTAAACCTCAAAATAATATAAAATAGTAGATTGTTGTAAACATACATAAAAAACACACAGCGCGTGTATACGCTCTTGCTGTGTCAAACACACTCTGCACGCATACGTACAAAAGATTTGATTCGCTCTATGAAACAAAAGACTAGAGTAAATAGTGTTCATTTTCAAGTAAAGGGTGAACATAGTTTATTATACTTTATATATAAAGATGAAATGTCTCAAACTCACGGACATAGGGGTTCGAATTCGTTCCCTGAAAATCGCTTAAAACGAAACAAACTCATAGTATTTTAACAAAATAGTATTTTCGTTGGTCGGAACCTTTGTGTCAGATGCACTGGACATTCCCATACAGAATATCAAATTTGAACTGCTATTTTTTTTTTAATTATGTTGTACATATTCCAGTATAATCGCAACTTAGTTCGTACTTTTTTAACTTTTCAACTGTGTAAAAATACCAGAAAAAAATCATATATCCAAAACATACAATTGTAAAAATAAATTTAGTATTCAGAATTAACCTCCTGCCGAATTAACACAGCAGACAACTAGGAACCAAAGCTTTTGATACGGTTAAAGAAAAAATTGAATATTCAACACTTGAGTAAAGTATTTTTACACTCTCATTAAATTAGATCAATATGAGCTATGCCCAAGTCTGTACTCGAGTGTAAAAAAACTTGCACATTGTTTGATAAATAACTATTATTATTTTTTGATCAAATTTAATTAAAGATAATTAAAGATATGTGTCTTTGTTGATCAAATGTAAATAAAGATAATGAATCTTAAAATTCGAATTCATTTAATTCTTCATAACTTCGATTAATATCGCAATTTATAGTTATATAAATCGCAATATTAAAGTTAATATCGCACTGCTTTTCTCCTTTATCTTGAATAAAAGATATTAACCGCTAAATTTGGTTTAAAACAGATTTGCGGGCTTACTTTTTTTTTTAATAAAAATGTTCCTCTCGATTACGAAGTGCAAAGTTTTTTAGAACGTGTGCCACGAGCGATTTTATTTTATGGTGCCCGTATTAGGGGTTTTAACGCTAAGATTCATGAAAATTCCAGAGATTTTCCTAAAAATCTTATTTTTCTCTTCCATCTTCCATGCATAATTGTGTATTGTCGATTGAGGGCATCCTTGAACGTTTAAGAGATCTACAAACTCGCTCTTCATTTCAAATATTGCGACAGAACACTAACTCTTGACACCTATCGATTACTGAAAATTTTTGCTATCTTATTTATAATTTAGACGTTGTTTGGATTTAAACATTGCTATGTATGGCATGCGACTTTTCTATCGACAAATCAATAATAGCTCAATCTGACTCTCTAATTTGCTTATTAAAATTAGATCCTCTCGACTCGAGGAGTTCGTAAATTCGGGAAAAGCACTCAGATCGTATTCTTTTATACAAAGTATAAATTGATAACCTGATTGATAAAGTATAAATTGTTTCAAGCCAACTCTTTGTTTATAGTATAATGTATTATGAAACAATTAATAAATAAATATTAACTCGCTCCACTCATGCGGTCAATATGGGAACGTGAGTGTAAGAAAGCGTTACTTTACACACTTCTGATAAATTTTTTCAAATTAAAATTGATTTTTAGAGGATTCCAGGAGAACAGCTTAAAGTTAAACTGCTGTTACAAACTTTGCAGGGAGTTGAGATAAAGGACGCTGTCAGGTAAACAAGTATAATCCCGGCCGTTTTTATTTATGTATAATGCAAGTCCAACGAAGCATTTAGTAAACAATCCAAGTTAAAGATAAATAGTCAGTTAGAACTGGAAACTAAGTGAAAAATGGAAAATCCTGTGAAATATTTCACATCATTTTACGGAAATAAAGTTTCAATTTTTCCAAATGATCTGAAAACTTAATAATATTTAATTAAACCTGTCTAGAGAAAAAACAACAACCTAAGTGGCTGAATTATTGTTTATTATGATGGATAAATATCGTGTAATATTTAATAAAATAAGAAGGATGATAAATCTGTGTTGTTGTATACTAGTTAAATTTTCGAGTTAAGTTGGAACGTTGATGGAAGATGTGAATTAGGTATTGTGGAATACTGTTTGAAAGAACAGTAGCGCAACGGTGCAGATGGTATGGTGTACTAGTTAAATAAATACGAACAATAGTGGGACAGATGGCTTACCTACCTCCACTTATAATGGATTAACCCAGATATATACTACTAGTAATGTAGCCTGTAAATAAAGCCTCCCTGTACCTAGGCACATATTTGCCTAACTTCTAGTTTCCCCAGCCACCTATCCCGCCAACCTTCCCACTGCCATCATGTACAATTCTACATTCCATTCTCTTCACTTCTCCTGTACAATCATACTATCATTTATAATACTAATTACTTCCTTGCTACATTCCCTCACGTATTTAATTAACAACAAAAATCTAATCCTTCAATATTTACCCGCTTCTATTCATTTTATTATTTATTTTTTGTTGCGATAAAGTCTTTATCCCTTCTACTTAAAAAGATTGTATCATGCTTAGCTTAAATTCATGATAATTATCTTCAACATTTCAAACTACTCAGTGAAGTGAAAGAAGCAAATGGAAAAAATTAAAATAATTTTGGAAAAATATTTTAGTGAATTTTTACTTAAAATTAAGTGTATATTTGGGCTGTAAAATGAAATTAAAACTGTTAGGGTAAAAATCCAGTTACAAGACAACTGTTAGAAGTGAGGTCGGAGAACTTAGCCACTATTTTTTTTAACCCACTTTCTACCCAATAGGGCAGGTTAACTACCAAGAGAGAGCAATATTTTTCACCAGTCAAAATTCAACATTCAACCAGTTTTCATAGAAACAGAACGTCAGTGCCAGTTATAAGTGTTAAATTTGAGTTTCAATCAATCTAGCTAAATAATTGATTCTATCTATTTTTTGTAAGCTTATTATTAGGAATTATTATAAAGTATTTAAATTCATTTAGGCATAGTATATTTATTTTAAAACAGTGCTGACTTCTTACTTATTTCTTAATACTTCTCGTTCTTTAAAACAACATACACACAAGCCCTTTACAAAACCGCTCGTGCTACATCACTACAAACATACAACACACATCACCAAAAAACATTTCATCAGCATGTTAATACTCCATTATATTAGATTCCATCCTCACTTAAATCTCTTTGTAAAAATTGACTCATAGGCTTTCTGTCAATCGGTCTGAGAAGGACTGAGGAATATGAGGTAAATGTGATTGTGAGAGGTGTGTGACACTAGGGTATTTCTGGCACAAAGCCTTCCCTTTCTATCCCTTCTCTCTTTTCCTTGTTCTATCTACTGTCTCTCTCTCTCTCTCTCTTACTCTCTCTCAATCACTCTAATTCTGCCTTTGTGCTTATTATTTGCTCTCTCTCTCTCTGTTCTGTCACTCTCTATGATCTCTTTGTCTCTCTTCAGTCGGTTTTGCCTGTCTCTTCTTCTTTGTCTCTACTGCTCCCTATTTTTTCTGTCACTCGACCTGTGCTTCTCCCTCTATGTATCTTTTTCCCTCTCTTCTGTCTGTCTCTGTTTCTCTGTCAGTCGGTCTTGTCTTTTTCGGGGGCGCAAGCATATACTATTAATTATTTTCCAATATAAATTTAGCAATTCTACGCTGGCATCTTAACTGGGAACTTCTCAAGTCCATGCTCATAACCATCACACTAAATCTGTCCCGTTCATGATCAAATTCCTTCGGAGAAGTTTTCAAATAAAGAAATCTAGAGAAAATTTTAATAAAGTAACCTATGCGGAGTAGTCCTGAAGGTTTTCTTATAATTTTCAAATGATATATTTACAACAATCTTTCAAGATTTGTTTTCTGGTAAAAATCTCTTTTATAAATATAATATAATATAATATATATACATATATACACTTTGAGATAAGGGTTTTTCCAATATGCTTGTTTTATATAAATGTTCGAAAAACAACTCTTGAAAGAATTATGTTTTTCTCTAAGGAAAAAAGTATGAATTTTTTTTTAAGAAAAATATCTTCAGTTTGCAGCTGGAGTTGTAATCTTTATAAACACTAAGCACTTTTCTGAATTAGCTTTAAAAGTGTTGAGGCGTGAAATTCACGTAATTGGTTTATGAAGTCATTAGGGTAGCTTACTAAGTACGGTTTTGCCTGCTCGTTTAATTACACAATTTGCTTAGTTTTTCAATAACTCAGGAGTTAGTAAAACTGGTAGAATGGTTGGAAAATCGTTTACTAAAACACACTGATTAGTTTATGGTGTGTATTAGTGGCACTAGGTGATGGAGAGTAGCAGCTTCTGTATTCAACTCGTTTTGGAACATGTCAATCAGCTGTTCCCCTATTGGCTTTCTAATTGCATGCCTAGATCAGATACGATTAACAACTATATCTCTCACCAATTAGACTGGCAAATGAGTGAGCAGTATTGGGACTAATAGTGAGGTATTAAACTAAACTGGCTGCCGTCTCAAATCGAATTTACTGGTGCCGCTACTGCTTCTGCAACCTCTTCATTCTCCTTCATTTCTCCCCGCTACATCCTCACTAGCCGTTGGGAAAACGAATTACTTAAAATTCCCTCCAGTCTTGCTAAATTCCACTAAGTTACATTCGTTTTCTTTGCCTTATAGGTTAAATTAATGGATCAGTCTCTTACTTCTGGGATTATTGATATCAGTATTGTTGAAATTTGTTTAAAAATTGCATGTGGTTTTATAATTATGAAATAACTCATTTTTATACTATCTTATAGCAAGGTTCACAATTTTCCGGCCTTCACAATTTTCCTTAGACAATTGATTTGTTTATTTGTAATTTGTTTTTGGGGAGATCCCCATATAAATCGAGTTCACTCTACAATTTTATACATAACAGTAATAGTATACAGTGGTAGCTATTGTTAAACAAATCAATTCGGGAGAAACTCATTTAACATTTCTTAATGATAACAAATCAAAAATACAACTTATGGTAAAAAATAAAATAAAATGGAAACCCAGCAGAGAACGCAATAAGAATAAATTTTATAAAAAAAATATAAAAAGAATATATTTTTTTTTTAAATTGGATTTAGAATATACGTAAAAATAGAAATGGAATTAGTCATCCATAATCAATGCTCCGATCTTCATTATATTACAATCATAATAATAAATTAGTTTACAAGTATAGGAATCTGGAGAGCGGAAGATTTTTTGGAAAGTCATTTGGAGAAATGTATCTAACAAAGAGAATAAGGTGTCTACAGACATCATCGTAAATTAGGCATGAGACAGACAATGGAAGAGGTTTCAAAAGCGTCCTTGTTGCAAACTGTACACATGTAATTCGGGTTGATCAAATAACAGAGGTCCTTAATCGTGAATTTTATTTATTGATTTTTTAATAGTAAAACATAAAGAATTTTAATTCTATTGACATTTTTTTAGCCAACCAACATAAGCATCAATCAAAAATGCTCTTTGTATATTCTTTCTCATTTCGACATGACAGAACTCCAAACTCTCAGCAGTTTGCGGCAATCGGCTGACTCTGTTTGCTCTACTAGCAAATTTGGTGTTTTCAGGTATTGAAGCGAATTTTTTAATAACTTCTACTATGTTTTTAAAGAGAAATGAGAAACCAAAGCGAATATGTTTAATGTAACGACTTATTTCGCGCCAAATTATTTATTCAAAAAAAAGTCCTGAAAAAGAATATTAAGGACGCCGTTTTCGACTCTTCTTCGACATGTAAACTGGTTAACCTACTCTTATTTTCATTGCATTCTTTGATAGATTGCTTCCAGTTTTACTCGTCTAATAAATATGCGAATTATATGTAATATTCACTCATTATCTTTTACTTTACTCTCTGAGTAATATTAGTAAAGAGAAAGATTTAGAATGGCCGTGCGAAGATCGGTATTTGGTAGCTTAGTCTGGCAACGTTGGCGAGTTTAGAACTCTTGTCTGTTCTAATAACGATCATTTAGCTAGATTGCTCTCTGGGACTGTTTCCTGACTTCTTGATTGGTTGTTTGAATATTAATTTGGAACTTTTGATAGTTTGTTTTTAAACTGTTAGACAGTTGATTTTAGATTGAAATTGCGATTTTTTTTAAAAAAACTCATGCTAAGGACCATTCCTTCAAAAAATTTTATCGCACTCAGGGATCCTCGAAACATATATTTCCGGTGAAAACTCAATTTCGAAAATCTTACAACATCGCAATACTTCCGCTTTGCACAAATTAAATAAATATGTATAATCTCTCAACATTATTATGAAGTGAAAGAGCAATATCGTTGAGTTTTATACCAATTTTCTTATTGTATGCAACAGACAGTTATTAAGATTTTCCATTAGGATATAAAATAAATATTATCTCAATATTGTAATAAATATCTTGTTTCTTTTAATAAATAAAAACTAAATAGATAAAAATAAATAAATCAGGTAACCAGGTATAGAAGAGAGTTTCACCTAAAGAAGTCTATTTTAGAGAAAGCTAGATGAAGGTGTAATTTCCGTTATGTACGATGACTAAGGTAGGGGTGTGAGTGTAGGATATTGAAAATGGGTGTTACTTCACTAATAATAATCACTTGTATAGTAGGCAGGCTTGTATGTGTTAGTTGTGGCAGCGTTATGAATAGGGTCGCTTTAGAAGGAAGGTTTCTATAAACGAGGACGGACCAGCTGAGGAAATTGAATAATGCAATCTAGACTAAGTATCTGAGAGTATGGGTGAAGAGTAGGAGCAAGCACCCACCAAACCAAACCACAACTTTGTCCAAGATAAGTATTACTTCCCATCCAGGTTTCGTACATCATTCCACTCCCTCTTTACATGAAGATTTTAACTTCAAATTTACAAGATATAATTTCTTCTACAATAACTCTAATTTGTTTATAAAACTATTATGGCTAAAATAAGGTTATATAATGTTCAGATTCTTACATTCTCCTACTACTGTAAGAGGTCAGCGTTCAAATTTAAGATTTCGTTCCAGTTCTGCAAAGGGGTCCCCCACAATTACGTTTTGGTCAAAATCGGTCAACTGGAAGTACCCACTTTATTCAATTGAATTTTTTAGTTTTTCGTAATTTTCTACAATAAGACTTTAAGTGTTTTCTTTAAACTTGGCATATCCACTAAGCATATACAACATTTATTCCTTTTTTAGACATCTCAACTAGGGAGCCGGGTGTTCGCTTCAGTGGTCATCGATTGAAATGGGTCCGGCAGGTCAGATACTTAGGTATTACGCTAGATAGTAAAACCCTCACATAAAGGAAATAAGAAGGAAATCAAAAAACTTAATCGGCCACTTAGATGAGTTACGAGGAAAGATTGGGGATTAAAGAAAAAAACTGTTAAAATAATGTATAGAAGCGCAGTTCTTACGGCACAGGTATACTGTTGATGGGTAATTTTACCCGTACGACATCAACTGAGGCTCTGCAGGTTTTGACGGGATGTCTTCCACACGATCTGGAAGTAGTGAGATCGGCCCTATTATACTTTTTAAGAAGAGGGAAAACAGTGAGTTTGGGGGGACATTCGTTACAACCCTTACCAGAAGGAGAAATTGGAAATGATTTCAGAATCTGGCTCCTGAATGAAAAAAAGAAACAACTGGATCAGGAACTGTTAGTGCAATGGATATCTCGCTGGTCTTACTCTCAAAAGGGGAGGATCACCTACAGGTTTTTGCCAGACGCGACAGTGGGTAGAAGAATAGTCCCCACAGATTTTTCTTACGCAGTCTCCAGGCTAGTGACAGGCCATGGGCAAATTAAGGGAAAGTGGTATGAGATGGGTTTTGTAAGTGATGGTTGCTGTCGTTGCGGTGAATTGGAGACCGCCGAACATATTATTTTTGAATGCATTCGTTATAAGGAAGTGTGCGAATTAGTAATTTATTGTATGACTGTGGAATGAATGACTTAAATTGGGTGGTTATCGAGTTTTTAGCGGGCCTCGAGAGTACTGAGAGGTCAATTAGGATAGGAATTTTGTCTGCATGCGTGAATTATGCATGTATTTATTGTGTGAATGAGTATGAATGCGATCCTGTTTGTTAGCTTGTTTTGCTATGGTGGCATAAATTCATTATAATTTATGAAAGGTACCTTGTTGTGCCCTTCCCTTATATATACCTGCTTGGGAATCATTCTTGTTTCGGGATCATTGGGGATGAAGTATAATCATTGGGCTGTTATGAGCGAGAGCTCGGGAACGGTGTGCGTGTAATAATAAAAAATAAAATTTCAAAATATGGATTTTTGTGTGTATTTATTAGGATCTCGGAATACTTCCTTCAATAAAGGAAGATAATGTCAGAATCTTGTAACTCATCTTTCAGTTCATAGTAAGCAAATTTATGAAGGATTTTATAGATTACAAACTTTTATAGATTTTATAGATAGACCGTTTATTTATAGATTATTTAATGGACGTTACTTTATCATGTATAAAATATTATATTCTTTAATAAATTGAGAAATAGAAAAATTTACTTCCAAATTTTCTTGACAAAATTATAATGAACCCATGGTATTTCAGATACTGAATTTGCATTTTTTTCTTGGCATATTTTTATTTTGGTCGATTACTTACTTAGCAAAAGCTGTTCTGCACACTATCATTTCTTGTTTCAATGTTAGAGAAGAAGACAAGAAATTATTGCCCGTGCCTGTAAACTCCACAGTATGAGGACAGTCTTAGTTTTATTTAGGTATCATAGAGTATTAAATTTTATATGATATTATACGTTTTATAATAATTTTGTTTACTTTTATTAATCTGTTTCTTTTTAATTTTATTTATCATGAAGAATTTAATTAAAGGAATTATTATCTGTTTATAAAAGCCAATTATTTGGAATGCATAAATTGTGTGGTAGTAATACATCATCATCATCTAAAATACATAGGCTCTTAGTCTTTTTGTCAAGGCAGTGTTCGCGTCAATTGATAGCGAAAGAGAGATGCTATTGAAGTTTGCAGGAGGAGGTAATGCGTCGAAGCGGGAATGTGATAGGCAATAGAAATTCATTCAATAGAAATAAATTGACAATATACAATAATATCACGGTACTGAATTGTAATAAAATGGTGTATGAAAAGAAAAACTCGCAACATTGTGTGTGCTTAATATTGCATTGGAAAAATAGAAAATAAATTTATTGTTTTGAGAAAAAAAGTGATGATGTTGATATTGTTCCTGTGATGATGAAGAAAGTTAATGTTCTGCAGATATCGTTAGCCCATCTGTTTAACTCAGTTGAGGGATTCAAGCGATAGGATTATCGCTTATTGGGTAATAATCTTGTAGGGTCAATTGTACTTTAATTTATCTTTCTGTTCTGAAGTCCCGTGATCATATCAAATCTTGATATCAAGTTCTCATTTAAAAAAATAGACGTTTTGAGGTCCTCTCAGCTACAAAAAGTGGTTTCTAGAATTAGGTCTGTCTGGGCTTATGTGTGCATAAAAAGGTAAATCGCAGAAAGTTCAAACTGATATTTCGTTTAAGTTCTGCTGGAGGAGCTGACATCAAGGTTTTAACCGGAAGTAATTTCTAATTAAAAGATTTTTTTTTTTTTTGAGATTTTCACTAAAACAGCTCCAACGATTTTCTTTAAACTTGTTATATTAACTACCCACACAAAGAGCTACAACTTTTATTTGAAACATTTCTCCAGAAAAATTCATCTAAGGGGGGTTTTAGGGGAGGAGTGGATTTAAACTTCCTTCTAAAATGCTATTTTAATTTATTATATGATCCTGCCATACATATTATAATATTAATCAGAATTAAATATGTTGTCAAAATTTTCGAGTTTAAAGGAAATAGATTCACTGTCATGAAACTTGAGTGAATATTTTTTTTCATTTTTTTCCCCCTAACGTTCCTAACTTTCTTCATCAAGAACCATAGGGCTTCATTAAACCTTGTGCACTAACCATTCATACAGAAATCTATCAAAATTGATAGGTACTTTTATTTATTTATTCACATTTGTGCTTACACTTTTGTTTGAAACAGGTTTCCGATTCAATTCATTTTTCAGCGGTTCTGGGGGGGCCAGTCGTTCCTCTAAAGTGCCAATTCAAGTATTTTATGTAATATATGTATAGAAAATAGTTAGTTAATATGTTAAATTATTGTCATAATTACAGAAGTTGCAAAAGACTAAATTAAGATTGCGTTAAAAATGTCAACAATATTCATTATTACCGTCTCTTCAGTATAAATTAATCCTTTTATAAGGTATTATAACTAAATTACTTACGTATTATAATTTTATTATTAACAAAATTAAACATGTAATTTTGCAGGTTATTAAAATTGATCAAATATTGAAGATCGAAACGTTGAAAACAATAAAAAAATCTTCTGAATGCTAGTAAAAGGGCTTTATCCTAAAATCATATGTTAAGTTATTTTTGAAAAGAAATAATATATACCTAGCCTACAAATATTTAATAAATAATGATGAAAAGAAATCAGTTTGGAATTTGAAATTTCCGTGCAATTATTATTCTATCTCTCTTTTAAATTTAAAAATCGTCTGATTTTTCTTTAAGTATGAAATGTACATTATTTTTCTCTAAACAATTAAAAAGACCAGTCAGTGTATAAACTGAATTTGCTCTATGCAAGTCTGTGTTTTCACACTGTCCGACAAACGTATCCTGAAGGGGTGTTCGCCCAAAATAGGTCGATGGCCATAAAATGAAGCAGGCTACCACGGAATTTGGGGACGGGCAATCCCGAAGCTGGAAGCTTCATGACGGAGCCGCTCTCAGCTTTGCTAGGACTGATTAGGAGGGCAAGGCTGGGGGCTGTTCTGTAACGTAAGGGGATCCACAATAGACCTCGATTTGTAGGTCGCAGTGGAATGAGGCTCACTCCCCCCCCCCCCGTTTCTATTCTATTCTACCACGGAAAATGTCTCTGATTAAATGTACATTGGAATAAAAGACAGGTTGCAAATAGAATTATATTTAATTCATTATTTTAAACAATTATTTATCGTCAGGAGCGAGGTTGGCTCATTGATAACGTTCATTGCTCTTAGATTTTCTCGCCCTAAGAGCCTCTACAGTTCACTGTCCGGTGTTAAGACAGTGTTATCTATAACGACAGAACACTGCCCGGTGTTAGGCAGAATTGCCTGTAACGAAACAACACCGGCACCAGTGACCTCAGGTATTGACGCGTATTAATTGAAGAGAAAAATAGATTGTAATATTCTAATACAGTTACTATATAATACAATTATCTTGTCCAGTTCCTTATTTTGTATATTAACTCCCTAATCTAAGAAAAACAACGGGAATATCTTTTTCAGATAAATTCTATAAACCTTTCTAAGCGCTCCCAAATAAAGTCCTCAAGAGATCCACGCAGGTAGCTGGCCTAAAACCCTTAAAATTTTATGTGGATGAATCAAAATATCATCTGTAGAAGTTCCAGTTTAAATCATATGATCTCAGAACAGTAATACAGCAATCCGAAGGCACTTCTATGTAAACATAATTAACCACAGCTAGATTGTCAGTTAATAGCTATTGCTTTAGGCCAATTTCTGACTTCAAATGTATGCAGCATAAATTATCTCTCTTTAATTAAAGCAGCTAAAATTCGCCAATTAAGATCTTGATTATTAAATTCATATTTTGAAGAAAAGAAGGTATTTTGTTCTTTTTTTCTGACAAAACCAAATTCTGAAATGTGCAAATGAACTTCGAAGAAAGCAAATAACAAACCTGTGGATTCAATTATAAATAAATCAGATAATTAAATAATTCCAAACTAATATGTATCAAATAATTACACATCACCTTACATCAAGACAATTAAAATATAATAACCCTAAAATATTTCGATCAGAATCGATTATCTCGGGAAGCAACAGAAATCACCTTATCATCGTGAGATTTTTCAAAATTCAATTTCTTTAGATAGTTTAAGGAAGTAAAGTAATATATTTTTTTTCAGGCGGACTTTACGTCCAACTAGCGATCAGATTTCGTGGATGGAGGTAGATTTGTTTAAGTTAGGATTATCAAAGCGGCATCCAAATCATAATACTGTCAAATTATTATTTTATTTTATGTTAAATTTTTACAAAATTATACCCAGTTGGATAATGTTGTTTTTTATTAATAATTCCAAAATATTAATTATTTATTTAAAAAAAAAAACTACAATATCACAAAATAACGGATTCATACGTTGGAATATATAAGCCACATAAATATATATATATTTTGTCACATTTGTATCATTTATTTGCACCATGAGTGCTGCTTGTTTGAAAATGTATTATTGGTTTGTTAATTCCATTAATATATTCACAAGTTAGTTTGATATATAGAGAGAACGTGAATTGAGTTTGACAGTGCACATGGTCTGTCTGTAATAATAGTTTCAGGCCACTCATCTATAAATTGCTTAATACTGTGATACAGTAATCTGTTTATAATTTAGATTGTATTATTGTTTTGCATTCTTTAAAAAAATAATAAACTTTATTAATGAAATTTACAAATAATAATTTGATTAATTTAAATTCTTCTTTCCCCCTTATTTATTATTCAATAACTTAATTATTATTTTATAATTGTATTTATCTATTGTATAATGTTTGTTATTTTCATTTGCCGTGGCAATAAAACTTATTTGTTACATTCCACAATATTGCATTCCAGTAATATTGCACAAACTTTATCGTGCCAGTTCAGAATATCATATTTATAATTGTATAAATATAATGCACAAAATATTGCCCCACAATAACATTCAATAAATAAATAAATTTGCTTCGTTACGAAAAAACTAAGCTTGCTTTGGTTGGGTCGCTTATGGCTGACTAAGTTATAGAAACTCAATTAGATATAGAGGAAATTTCTACAAAGTCAAACTCTCTGCAACCTAGAAATTGCATCTAAAGACCTTATTAAGGTTGCTCCTTTGAGTGTTTATCTTTGTGATTGTATGCAGTTATGTATGAAGGTGCAGGTGAGAATTTCAGGATTTATCTATTGGTTTAGGGGGTGACTAGATACTTCACCAGGGACTTTAGGATCTCAGCGAGATCATCTGAGCCTAACGATAGAATAGCGCTTACTCTAGGAACCCTTACTTGCCCACAGCCACGATAGGCATACTAGTTCACCACCATCTCTCGAGTTACACACTATACCCTTTACCGACGATTATATTCTATCATACAAATACTCGCAAGGAAGCCACACTAGATCTCATTGGTCACAATAGTAGTTTTGTTATCATTCCCACTAGTTGCATTTACGCTAATTCGTTATTGCACCTTTATAGTATTTATGCTGATGTCAGGAAGGTCAAGGTATATGTGGTTCAGTGTTTTAACCAGTGGTGTGTAATGTTATTTTTTATGAATAGTGTTGAAAAGATGAACCAGTTAACAGCCTAGTTATTTATTTTAAGTCTACATTTTAGTTTGACTTCATTTCCTAACGTTTCAACATTTTACATGTTATCTTCAGAGGAAGTGTTTTTTTTTTTAAAAAATTTATATTAAAATCTGAAATTATTACGAATACATTAGCAAAAAAAAAAATTTTTTTACATAGAATCCAAAAATTGACATGTACTTTTGTATTCTGGAAAAAAAATAATTTTTTTTTGCTAATGTATTCGTATTAATTTCAGATTTTAATATAAATGTTTTAAAATAAATAACACTTCCTCTGAAGATAACTTGTAAAATTTCGAGACGTCAGGAAATGAAGTAAAACTAAAATGAATACTTAAAATAAATAACTAGGCTGTTAACACCTAGTTGCTTCACCTTTTCAACACTATTCATCACAATTCAAAATTAATCCAACAGCCATAACATCTGCAACTATAAAAAAAGTAATTTTTTATTTTTTTTTATTTAAGGAGAGTCAAATTCTAGGGTTATTAGCGATCGAGCCTTCTTAGTACACTGCCGGCCTCCGGACAGTGTCCTTTCGTTTCAGACAACACTGTCTATCACCGAACAGTGAGCTGTATAGGGTCCTAGGAAGAAAAACATTTGAGGGGCAGCACTGGAACTGAACCTGGAACCTTCGCTTGAGAGTCCAACGCGCTACCACTGAGCTAATCCCTTCTCTGGTGTAATGTAATTAAATATTAATCGAAAATAGTATACATTTCTTAAAGATAAAAGGACCATTGCTGCACCCAAATCGAGCTCTAATGCCCCCCAGTAATATTTGCGATTTCAGCATGCCCAAGTTCATATCTATATAATTACGATATCGAAAATAGTCACAGATAAAAACTTAGTCTATTTCTTCTTAGAAATATCTTAGAATTAAAGTCAAATAATAAATTAATAATGACGATATAAGTGTAACTGGACTTTGTAGTTATGTGGCATTAGTGTAGGAAGGTAGAAGTGAAGAAGGTAAGAACAGTATGTTACATGATTTAGAGAATGCAATTTAGAGTTAGGATAGAAAGAGGCAGTTGTAGAGTTACTGCTACTAGTCGTGGCAGAAGAAGAAACTATAGTTCTATATGACATAACTTTAGTGATTCAGTATGTTGGTGTGCGCGCGAGTTCAGGATACTTCCACTTTTCCACTGAAATTTCTTTCCCTTTCTCTACTCTTTCCAGTTATTGGCATTTTAAATATAATCAATAGCAAGGCCATATAGGTGGTACACATCATTTCATACATCTCTTACGAAAGCACTTCTGTTTTTATTATTTTTCTTTACAGCTTTCCATTTTCAATTTGAATCCCTCAATGATTCAGTAATGGCAATATCATGATATAAACTTGCAATTATACCTAATAAATTATATAATTAAATAAACATTTCTTTAAATCAAATCTTTCGTCTGATTTTCATGTGAATATTACGGATTTCTTGGCAGCTGACGCCCCTAAAAGGAGATCATAATTAAATTAGACTAGATTAAATTTGAAGACATAGTTTCCAAAAGAAAATCCTCAGAGCGCTGGAAAACATTAGAGATTTTTTGGGTAATAGACTGCTTCATTTTGTGGTCATCAAGGGTTCCAGGCGTTCACCGATCTTCAGAATATCTTGAAACACAAACTAGCTGAAGATACAATCAATTTACAAATTTTGTAGAAAGTATATAGTATTTAGTACTGTATATACCAATTTTCCTCCACTATGGGATATCACATTGTTTATCCAGGCATCCTAAAGATGACCGCAACTTGAAGACTACGAAATGAAGCAGAATATCCTGGAAAAAATCTCAGATTTAATAAAGTATATTTAGCATCCTCCTCCGTACAAGAACCGATCGGCAGTTGGATGAAAAGTTTAGAAAAAAAAAAGGCATTACTCTTACTACATATTTGTGTCTTCAACTCTACTCGACCCGACCAAATCTACTCTGATCTCGCGATTCCTTGGGGATGGAAGATAACAAGAGTTGTCTCGCCTTCTAACAAATCATGTATTATATCGAAGCGAGCTTTTTATATATCGGCAATTATCTCTTCAAATAAAATGAATTACAAAAATAGTACTAATAAATCCCCTTTTTTTAATCGATGCTGGGCCAGCAGTAGTAATACTCAATCTACTCCAAAAACACAATGGGGCATTCCCTTAAAGTTCTTCAGAAAACTACTTGAAAAAAAGGATAAATAAAAAAATACCTGGTGTGAAACACTCACACGACTTTCTGTTACTGCGAAATGGCATATTTTCAATTCTTCACATTTACAATTGTTATTTGTGTTTAAAACCTTCGGCATATTTTTTGAGAACATCACAAAAAACTGAAAAAATCTATTCAGTTAAGAGTCGCACTTCCGGTCAACCGATTTTCTTCAACCTCGTAATTTTGGCATCTTATATAATTCTAATTATTATTTAATTGACAGAATTGTAGAGCGCATTGTTGAACTGAAATAGCAATTTAGAGGAAACCATAACCCCACCTGCCCCCAAATGTGCTCTTTAATGAATTTTCCCGAAGAAATGTTACAAATAAAAGTTGTAGCTCTTTGTACGTGTAGTTAATATTCAAAGAAAATCGTTGGAGCCGTTGTAGAGAAAATAGCAGAAAACTGAAAACTAATTTCACTAAAACGCATTTCCGTTCCGATTTTCTTCAAACTCGGGATTCCGACAACATATTTAATTTAATTAATATTATTTAGAGATGATAGAATTGTTTAATAAACTGAAATAGCACTTTAGAGGAAGCCTCCCCCAAAAGTGCCCTTAAATGAATTTTCCCGGGGAAATGGTTGAAGTAAACGTTGTAGCAATCTTTGTATATGTAGTTGATATATCAAGTTCAAAGAAAATTGTTGGAGCCATTTTCGAGAAAATCACAGAAAACTGAAAAAACTATTCATTAAAGTGGCACTTCCGGTTGCTGGATTTTGCCCGAAATCTTCGTGTCTGATGGAGTGGTAATGCCTAAAAGGAATAGCAAGTTTGAGCTTCCTATAACCTTTCGTTTTTGCGATATTCTGTTCATATTCACACACATACACACACACACAAATTCGTTACATATGTATTAATTATAACATGTAATATGCAAATAGAGCATGTTGAAATAGAAGGTTATTTAAAAAAAAAAAAAAAAGACAGTTTTCTAAAAACCGCTTTCTGCGACTCAGGGACCTCAAAACGTGTATTTCCCGTTAAACTCAATTTCCAAAATCTGGCACGATCGCAGTACTTAGTAAGGGAAAGTATGCAGGAAAACCACCTTTTCAACAATACCACATTGCTTATACTAGCCCGCAAAACATGTAGTCACTTCTGTTTTAGTATAACCTCACTTAGGATTACGCTCACAATGTAGTTCCATAAGAAATAAACTTTTCGTTTTTAAGATATTCTTTTCACATACATCTACAGACACACGCTCACACACAGACCATTTTATAAAAACCATTTTTTTGGACCCAGGAGACCTCAAAACGTGTATTTCCGGTGAAAACTCAGTTTCCAAAAGCTGGCACGATCGCAGTACTTAGTAAGGGAAAGCATGCAGGAAAACCTCCTTTTCAACAATACCACATTGCTTATACTAGCCCGCAAAACATGTAGTCACTTCTGTTTTAGTATAACCTCCCTTAGGATTACGTTCACAATGGTGTTCCATAAGAAATAAACTTTTCGTTTTTAAGATATTCTTTTCACATACATCTACAGACACACGCTCACACACAGACCATTTTATAAAAACCATTTTTTTTGGACCCAGGAGACCTCAGAACGTGTATTTCCGGTGAAAACTCAATTTCGACTAACTGGCAAGATTGCAATACTTCTAATAGCAGTTATGTATTATATATATAAAATGACAATTTTACTCATTTACCTGAACTAAATATAGACGTGTTGGTGGAGATGGGGAAATACCACCCAGGCAGATAGTTAAAGTGCATTATAGTCCTGAAGAGAGAGCATAACATTAAACCAACTCCATATAACTTTGAAATTTATGGCACAAAATTTCGCAGAACTACTTATAATCAATTTTTTTGGAAACATGTTACGAATAAATGTGAGGTTTTTATCTGTGCAGTTAGCTTTACAAGTCAAAACTGTAAGAGTCAGAAGTCTATTCTGTAAGGTCAAAGTAATTCAGGTTAATCAATGCTTCTAATGTATATTATTATACAGGAGTGAGAATCATACATTATACTAATGCGTACTGAGGGGAAAGCTAAATACTACTGTTTCCCCACAACAATCCAAAAAAAATGGAATTTCCCTAGAAAATGTAGAAGTAGAGGCTATCATGGAAAATATCTTTGATGCTTTCCACCTCTGCGTACGCAACCACAACAGCTAAAGTACTTGTGTTTAACTGATTCTTATTTGAGAAAGTTAATTGAAAGATTTTCTCTTCCAATGGCAAATAAATCACCCAATGCTGATAATATTTTTTGAACTTGAATGTATAAATTTTATTAAACAAAAAAGTTATAAAAACATGAGTGCAATAAATATCATAAGGACATAGATTAATGTGTTCAGATTTTGCAGTAAAATCGATATTATCATTCAACTATGAAAATACGATAGAGAATTATTATTCTTTGCTTAAGACTAATTATAGGTAAGAATGCTTATATTTTTTGTTTGTGGGCTCTAATGGCCCTTGGCTGAGTTATTCCCTATAAAAGTTAAGTATCACTCTTTAGGGACACGGCCTGTTTCCATCAGTTCAACAGCCCTTCGCCAGGCCTCTTTGCCTTCAGTACCAGACCCAAACTCCAGTCCCTTATAAGTCATTTTCATGTTCATACACCGCTCACTGAATTTAGATAACCTTTTACACCAGTACTATTATAATTTAAATTAATATTTTTTTTTTTAATTTATCTGCTTTAATTAACAATAAAAACTTTAACACTCTGTAAATATTTGTTTAAAAAAGTAGGATAAACTTTTTTCTTTTGCTACATTTAAAATGAAAGCATTTCTCGGTACTTCTTTATTTTAAATAATTTTTAGCTATTATTCTTGTCCTTCAAAATGTTTTCTCTTTTAATAAACTTTCTAATGTGCGGGAGAAGAAATGCAATAAATACATTTGGTTTGTTTGTTAACTTTAAAATTTGCTCAGTGAGTTCTTTCCAACTTGTTGAGCTAAAACATTCTTATTTTTCATTTTTTTTTATTACCATAAAATTCTAAAGGAAAAAATTCGCTAATTTCGAGTAAATTTTAGTGAGAAAAAACAGAAGCGGTAAAAAATAGAGGCGCTGATTTAGAGGCTACTTATCAGGAACTCAGTTTAAAGACAAATACAAAGTAAAATCTAACATCTTGAAATCTAGTAGGATACTCGTATACATTCAAGTTTGCGAAATGGATTATAAAATTGTTATGATTCGATTTCCTTTTTTATGGTAACATGGCCATATTCAGACTTTTATTAAAAAACCCGTAATTGTTGAAAAGATCAACATCTTATTTGTCAACATCTTAGATGCACTTCAGGTTAAAATTATTAAATAATAAAAATTGCATTTCTAACCGAGTTGAAATAATCTTTTAATAGGCCAATTCAGGAAGGAGTAAATTATTATTTGTAAAACTGGCATATTTAAAAAAATAAAATACGCAGGTTATTTGGTGACAGTCAATTCGACAAAGGGTGACACAGTTTATCGAAATATCTCGATAGCTGGTGGTCGCCTGAAACCGGTTGATGACCATAAAATTACATGGTTACAATTTGCAGATTATCACGGAACATAATCCTAAAATTTTCCAACACTCATTCAATTTAGAGAGAAAAAAACAGAAGTTATAAAAAATAGAAATGATCGTGATGTCTGAAATGATCAAAGCAATCTATAAAGGGATATGACCCTAGTGTTTTTTTCCTTCTTATAGTAAATCATGGGATCCATAACCTGGTTACCCATTTGATAGAATGTGTCTAATTTGCTCATGAATTCTTCATGAAACTTCTAGGCGCCCCTAAACCAACTGTTTTTTATACTCATCAGCCTTAGTTGGAAACCCCTAATTTAGGATCATTGCAAAGACAAGTTTTTCTACTTTTTCCAAGCCTAGTTAGCAGTTACATAACACATACTATTTCGTGACCCACAAAAGTGTAGCTTTTGTTTTTTTAGCTAAAAAAAAAAAAAAAATATGTAAATTAATGGTAGAATTAACTTGAAATCTGTTTCAACTCGTAGTTTTCCAAATACGAAATTTCGGCAGAACCTCCCATTGTTTTTAAAAATATGTTACCAAGTGCGCGCAAGTTAGAAATGAAATAGCATCTTGTTCGTGAGCGAAACCATGAGTTAGTTAGTTATTTAGTTATATACCCGAATGGGAAGCTGATAAGAGCCTTGAAATCTGATACACAAATATTTTATTATTTTTAATATGAAGAAATAAATGATTATTTAGAAATGGGTCCAGGATGTGATATGTGATTCATTCCTTTTATGAATGAATGGTTACCCCATTGTAAATGTCAAGTGCCAGGTGACCAGCAGTGCATTCCATGGCCAATTTCATCCAATCATTTCTGAATCTTACATCACCATTATCATTTCCTTAATTGATATTTTCACCCAATTTATAAAGGTTTGATTCATTTAATATTATAAATTTTGCAATAAATATTAGAATTTTTATATTTGATTTATAATTAATAATTCTAGCACATTTCTTATTATATTTTTTTATCTTTTTTAATTCTGTTTTATTAACTCATTATTATTTTTTACAGGATGTACAATGTGAAATTGAAAACCATAAAGAGGTATTCAGCTCTCTTAATGGTACCGGGCGCAAATTATTGGGCAGTCTTACTTCTCAAGATGACGCGGTCATGCTACAAAGACGTTTGGATGAAATGAATCAAAGATGGCATCATCTTAAAAATAAAAGCATGGCTATCAGGTATGTAAATAATATTTTTATTATCAATTATTAATAAAATGCGAGTGGAGGGCATAGCAAAATGTATTAGAAAGTAAAGCCTGCTATTAGCTAGAGTTTATCTTTTTTATTTGACTTTTTAGAGGGAATTGAGATAAAGACAACAAGAATTCACTTCTAATTATTTACTCAAATAATTAAACTCTATAAATCATTAAATTGATGCATAAATTATCTTCCCCAGCTGGAGAAAGTGCAGTTTTTCTTTGAAAAGTTTCGTTATATTTTGTAATATACTACACTTTATTTACTTGTAAATAGTTAGGTGGATATAAAACATTTAATAGTCTCCTGAATTATATATTTTTAATTCTCTAATGATGACGTGTAGTCATTTTTTGTGTATGATTGAAATGAAATATTCTTTTGTGATTGACCTACTCTTTAAGGAACATTAGACTATTAAGTGGTTTATATCTTCCTAACCGCTTACAATTCTAGTTTTTCTTTTCTATATCCTTTCATATTGACTGATCCTGAATCAATATTAGACATTTAGCTTGTAGACATAAGTTAAGATTTTCAGTTATCTTCGGCGTTTCATTCTCAGCTCTTCAATCTTCATTAGAATTTAAAGAGGTATAATAGCAGAAATAAAAGTATTATTTTGAATAGACCTTAGATCCATCTTAAGTTCAAATGACGAAAATTCCGAACCTTTTCTATAAACTACCGTTAAGGGTGATAATGATATTCACAGTGTTTCCTTTCATATTTCCTGCTGCTGTGTAAGAGATTATTTTGGTATTATACAGAATGAAGTGTAAAGCTCTGCGCGCCCGTTTTAATTGAAATCAGATAAAAAGAAATACAGGAAACGTTCACCTGAGTTTGTTCATAATAATTTGATAGTGCAAAAACTAATCGAATCTTTATTATAATGGACCACATTTTAATCTGGAATGCGGTCGTAGACACAATTATTAATTACAAATTAAAAATCTCAAAGTTGTATTGGTTAGCAATTCGCCAGTTTCCATCGCCGATTAGTTCTGACTTTCATGAGTTCTACAAATAAATTATAGGGAAGGGATAGCTCAGTGATTAGCGTATTGGACCCCCACGCGACCTTCCCGGGTTCGAGTCCAGTGCTACCCTTAGATTTTTTTCTTCCTAGGAGCCTCAACAGCTCCTGTTTGGTGATGGACAGTGTTGTCTGTAATGAGAGAACACTGTCTGGAGGCTGGCAGTGCACTCAGCTTCGGGCGCCAAGGACCGTAGATGTTGACCCGCCTTAAATTAAAAAAATTTAAAAAAAAAGAATAAATAAATATATCTACCTAGCATTCCAGTATGCACCATTTTAAACCCTATGGAAATCGAATCCTCAAGCTCTCACCAAGGAGAGAACCGCAGCCACTAGGCCAAATTTTATTTGGATTTAGAAAATGGAAATACAAAAGTGTAGTCGAAAAAACATGATTGCATTTCAGAGCTTTAATCGATTTTATATATATAGTTATTTAGAGAAGCTTATAGCAAAGGAAATTTTTAATTTTTATATAGATCTCCAATATATATATACATTTATATATCTTAGACACAATTTAAGTATTTAATCCCTTCAAAAAATCTTCAGCAGTTTTTGCGTTATCCTGGAAACAAGTAAAGAAAGATATCGATTTAGCTTTAACCGGTTATATTCCATGAAATATAGAGAAAATACACCAGCTTAAAAATTTATAATGGAGAGGATGATAGCTTTTATTATAACATATATGTAATTTTATTGGTTTATAAAAGGATATGGATAAAAAAAATTAAACATTTATGTTCTTCTTCTTCTTAGTCTATTCCTCTATATCACAATAGCGGTGTCGAGGCCCTGCAGAGCTTTCTCCAACCGTCCCTATCCCGTGCCATCTCTTTCCTCCTTCTCCAATCCCAACCTCTGTCTTGGAAACTCTGTTGGACATTCTGTTCCCAAATTCTCCTAGGCCTTCCTCTTTTCCTGGAACCAGTCAGTCTGGTCTCATATACCCTACTCGCCAGACTTCTCTCCGCCATTCTCATAATATGTCCTAACCAACGCAGCTGGCTGGTTGCTACGATCTCTGTTGCGGGCTTTACTTTTAAATTTCTTCTGATTCCTAACTTTGTCCCTTCTTGTTTTCCCCTCTATTTTTCTCAAATATCGCATCTCCATAGCTTGGATAGCGACTTTTATGCCTTTCTGTGAGGGTCCAGGACTCACTGGAATATGTAAGAATTGGCAGGAATACAGTCTTATACAGGCTATCTTTGCCGCTTTAGAGACTTCTGGCTTTCCTAAGAAAGCTTGTCTCAAAGCGTGAAAGACTTTTCCTGCGGTAGCCACCCTTCCCTTTATCTCTTCGTCCAGAGTACCTTTTTGGGACAGATAGGCGCCTAGATATTTGAAGGTATCTACCTGCTCTATCTCCGTCCCATTAACCTGTACATGATGATCTTCTCTTTCCTTTGCTATCACCATGTCTTGGTTTTCTCTGGGTTTAGCTCTGTAGCTTCACTTTTCCCAGCTCTTCCGCCAAAATTGCCATGTTGGTCTGAAGGTTATTCTCGCTGTCTGCGAGAATGAGGATATCATCTGCAAAGGCAAACAAACTGTGCCCTGTCCTTTGCAGCAATCTATGACCTAATGGGAGTGGCTTCATTCTCTTGCAGCATTCTTTAATTACCTCGTCCATAAATAATATGAAGAGGAACGGGCTAAGGCTGCAACCCTGCCTAACTCCGTTATTTGTTTTGAACTCAGAGGACTCTGCATTAGCGTTCCTCACAATATTCCGAGTGCTCCTATAAAAACTTTCTACTGCAAGTCTCAGTCCAGTATTCACTCTTTTCTTCCTGAGGACTTTCCAGAGTTCCTGCCTGTGTACCATATCAAAGGCCTTTACCAGGTCCAAAAAACACAGGTGCATTTTTCTTCCCACATCTGGCAGCTTCTCCGAATATTGCCTAATGGCGAATATTAAATCTTGGGTGCCTCTTTCACCTCTAAAACCAAATTGGGACTCCGCAGTCTCTTTTCCACAATTCTGGCATATATTTTGCACGGCACACTTTGTGGTTGCTACATTGGCGGTTATCTCCCTTCTTATGGATGGGAACAATAACAGATACATTTATAAACATTTATGTTATTATGTTAATTGTATATATGGTTTTATTCCCCGCCCCCCTCCCACATAATTTTAATTTTCATCCTTAATCTATTAAATTTACCGTTCGATATTACCAGTCTTTATTGGTTATCTTTCAAGTAATATTTGTAGTAATATTATTGTCACAAATGGTTTTATATTTTTTATATAAGTTTTTTTTTTCCTGCTCGCTATAACATATTCAATTTCTTTTCCAACTAAAGGGTGCTGTTTTAGGTTTCACCTTTCTTATATACTCGCTAACCTCTTGTATCGTTACTGTTTCTTTATATCCCATTTGTATTTTCCTTTCATAATGGTGCGGTTTCATCATTCCTACATAAACCATTTTCTGTTTTTTTTTTCCTCCGACTTATCAGCTTATTAGTACATTTTTTGCCTTTCTTAAAGCAAGCGATTTTATTTCTGGCATGCCTCGTCCTTTTTTACTGGTTTGTGTTTTGGTTAGAACTGATATACTCATTTATAGCTTCTTTTAGTTTATTAGGGCTTTTCACTTTTTTTAATAAATCTAGAATATAATACAAGTGAACTAAACACTTTGCCAATGTTTTCAACTAGTCTCCGACTAGATACTAAAATAAATTGCATAATATAAAATTTATAAGCTATAAAAAATATGTAAATATTTTATTATTTATTTCATAATATAATACAATATTTAATAATATTAAAATGTAAGAAAATTAGGCACAAATTAGAATTTTTTTTTTTTTTTGCATTAACTCGTACAATTTTAAGATATCTCGCTTCAATGCCAATAAAAATAAGCTAAAATCAGTTACTTTCATAATATTATTGCAATGCATTTATTTATTAATAAATCACTTTTTGACGAAATCGTAAATTACTAAAATTGGTTGCATCATATATTTTTCTTTTATTCATTTCTCATTGAATTTTGTGCCATGATCGACACCAACATTTAACGAGTAAAAATCATTTTATTGAGTAAAATCTCTTTCAGTAATTGAAAAGAAATATGCACATTTGCAAAAAAAATCTTTATTAGCTATTTTTTTCTAGGAAAATGATTTTAGCCGTGTAATTAGCAACCATAGATCTCAGCTTTTATTGGGGGGGGGGGGTATTAGAAAGCTATTATGATCCAAAAGTGAAAACCGCGCCCAACGAAAGATAAACCTCAAAAGTATTTTTATATTCGAAATGATACGATTATCTTGTAGATTGTAGAAAAGCCCCGAATGGATAAGCCATTTAATTCAATATGATTAATTTTAGAAAGATAAAACTATATTTATGCAAGTTTTGTTACTGTCAAGAAGTTGCTACTTTTAATAGATAGATATATAATATTTATTGAATAAGGAATAAAATCCGAGCAGCACTCAGTATATAACAATAATCTAGTTTTACAATGTAGAGAAAGCAAAAAAAAATGACTACAATATAGCACTGAATTTTCTTAAATTGCCATTATTAGAGAAAGTGAGATATAGAGAGACGTAAAAGTGAGACAAATAATACAAAGAGGTTAAAAAGATAAAGCAGTTGAAGGTCATTAGAGGTCCAGAGGTCAGGTGAGGCTAAACTGTTTAAGTTCCAACTGGAGTGAGATATGAGGAAGTGTGGAATGTGGGTTCATGAAAGGGGTAAGGGGGGAGCCGGCTGATACAGATATAGCACTGCGAGCACTATGACGTCAGCCGATCGATCTGATTAATTATCACTATAGAATGTAACGCTTGTGTGGTGGCTTTTGTGTGCATGTGGACCAATAGTTTCTACGGTGAAGTCACATCCTACATCCCTCTCTATTCTCATAATATTTTTTTATTTTTAGTTTAATTAAAAAAAAACAAAACTTATATATAGAAAATGATTAAAAAGTATTTATTTATTTTTTTTGTTTATACTTCGAAATTCCTCCCTCCTAGACAGCAGTTGAATAAACAACGTCTGCATGTATTTACTTGTATTTTTTATTTTTTTTTTAATCTAGCAGCACAGCAAACCAAGCTTAGGGATTACTTTATATACAGATTAATTCTTTCCGGGTCAAAAAAAAAAAAAGAAATCACCATACTGAAATAGTACAGAGGTAACACATTAAATATGTTTTTCGAATTGTGACGTCAAAAATGCCATACATATTTATTAGAAATAAATGTTCAAATATAGACTAAAATTGGAAATATTCATCTCATAATGAAATTTAGCTCTAATATAATTAGGTTATATTATAAAATATAAAGAAACAATAGTGTATTAGTTTAAAATTTCTTGAAGTAGTTAGGGATAGGCATTTATTTTTTGTTCTTGTTTCAAAAATACATAAAACAGTAAAGCGACATATTTCTTTTTTAATTTTAAAAAAATCCTAAAATATATTTAAATTTTATTCTGATTTTATCTATCGATTTCCTACGTTTAATTTCAATAGGGGGAGCGAATTTGAAATGTGAGAGAATTTTAACGGAAAGAAACTCAACGCCTCTGGCATGAAGGTTTTGGATAAAATGTGTCATTTTATATATAATTCTATTGACGGGAGTAAGAGAAAGAAACTTTCTTTATTTTGGCTTCCTGTCTGAACAGATTAGCCAAAAATGTAATTGATATTTCTGTTTTGGAGGACGACAATTTATTATCATTACTTATTATTACATTATTACTGATTTTTACTTTCTCTTACCGTTGCTAAGAGGTGCTGCTGCCTAGTACATAGTCCCACAAGGCTAGCAATCTATTGCAGATCCTTTTCTTTTGCCGAAAGCTCTGGAGTAAATCGTGGGCCTTTATGCACTCAGCTCGCACAGTAGATAGTCTTCTTTTGAAGTTTGTCACACTCACCAGGCTTGGCACTTCTTTAAATATTTAGCAGTCATATTTCTTGCATCACAGATGGAAATCTCAGTGAACCAATCACTCCTATTCTGTGAAGGTGTTTTTGGATACAGTCGTATTCGATCAAAAGCCTGGAAATTGCATTGAATATCTACATATATGGGATAATGCTACCTTCTTTCCTATAACCAACTCCTTTTTTTTTTCCTTTATCAGCTTTAAATGAACCTCTGATCCATTAGAGACATTTTCCGTGGTAGCCTGCTTCATTTTGTGGTCATCGACCGGTTTCGGGCGTTCGCCCATCTTCAGGATGCGTTTGTTAGACAGTGTGATAACACAGACTTGCACAGGGCAAATTCAGTTTATACACTGATTGGTCTTTTTAATTGTATTTTAAAACTGAATTTGCAAACAAATTTAACACTGTGTATATCAGCTGTATTAGCAGTGTATCAACTATATTTGCTCTGTGCAAGTCTGTGTTATCACACTGTCTAACAAACGCATCCTGAAGATGGGTGAACGCCCAAAACCGATCAGTGACCACAAAATGAAGCACGCTACCACGGAAAATGTATCTCATGTTTTCCAGCTCTGCAGAACCAACCACCACAACAACTCTGATCCATTACCGATTTCTTAAGGAATGTTCTTTTAAGTATGCAGGGTTAAAAGGAAGTTTGACTGATCCTTGTCGCAACACCTTCTAAAACTTCCTTGTACAAGGATAATACCACTCCAACTGCAGATATCTCTACAAATATTAGATTTTTTTTAAAATATGAAAAGAAGGATTATATAGAATTAATCATGGCGTAATGGTCTGTTTATAACTATGTGCATTGTGTAGAAACTGGAGTTCATTTGAAAAAGATAGAATTATAAACTAATGTTATTAAGTAAACAATAAATACTACACTTTACTTAATATTGATAAATTACCAGGTGCAGCTGTATCAGTGAACTCCAAAAACTGAATGGAAATATTACATATACAAATAAAAATTTGCAAATATTAAACCCATTCAGTAAAAACTAATATTGCTGTAAATGATATCTACAACAGCTTCACCTTAGTAAAACTATTTTACATTAAAATTTTACGATAATATACTAATTATAGTATTTATACTAATTTTATATATTACCATCCTAATTTAATAAAATAGAAATATATATATCTGTTGTTGTTGTGCTAGGTTCCGCAGAGCTGGATAGCATCAGAGATATTTTCCATGATAACTTGTTTCTTTTTGTGGTCATTGACCGGTTTCGGGCGTTCACCCATCATCAGAATGTTTTTGTCAAAACAGAGTGATAACTTACTTAGACTTGCATAAAGCAAATTTAGTTGATACGAGTGTATTTGTTCTGTGCAAGTCTATGTTATCACAGTGTTTTGACTAAAACATCTTGATGATTAGCGAACGCATGAAACCGATTGATGACCACAAAAAAAAGCAGGCTAACGGGAGAATATCTCTGATATATATCTGTTTATTAGCATATTAGTATAAAAAATAAGTTAGTATATCATGTGTTAGTTGTATTTATTAGTATTATTGTGTATTTACTTACAAGTATTTACAAGTTTATTTCTCTTCTTAATAGAATTTATAAACAGTAGTTATAATTATCTTTATGTTTAAATAATATACACTTCCTACACAATATATATAGTTATAAAAATATCATATTTTTCTTTTTTTATGCCCTCACTTAATCTTTTATGCCCTATATATTTTCATATTCTAATATGCAAAATTTGAATATGTAAAAATTACACAGCTTTCATAGGCAGACAACTTAATAAAAACTATATAGATATTTTGTTTTCTTGTTTGTAGCCCTGAAGAATAGTGATTATTCAATTGAAACGTAGGTGAAATAGGAACTATTTTCTTCTAAGCTAAACTCTCTTAACAAATCTTGAGTACCAAAAATTTGTGGTTATTCTTAAAGAAAAAATCTGCTTATTTTTCTTAACAACGAATATTTACTTTCAGTTATTCCTGGTAAGAAGAAGTATCGCGAACATGTCCAATTCACGAAATTAAGTTTTCATTTTTTTCAATGAATTCTTAAATTAAATTTCCGATTTTATCGAAAATGCTTTCAACTATTTTCTTTAGACTTCATATACTACGCACATAAAGACCTATCACTTTTTCTTTTTTATTATTATTATTATTTTGTTTGCTACTGCGAATCATACACAACAAGCAAATGAGATGACAATGATAACATAACAAATAATAAAATAAAACATAAAATAAAAAAACTAAAAAGAAAAAAAAAAACAATAACTAATAACTTGACGTGACAGAATTGAATGAGGGCCATCCAACAATGACCATCATAAGTCGGTTAGTATAGACACCGATGAAGCGAATTCGAAGGATGCCCTTTTTTTTATCAAGCGATCAGGTGATCGCGAGGCCATCGGCGCTTCAGTCTTCGGGAAGGATTAGCAGGAAGTGTTATCTGTGAAGGTTGCGGATCAATGGGTTGTAGTGATGGGAAAGTTTGGAATGGAATTTAATATATCGGGACTTGGCGAGATCTAGGACAAATGGGAGTTTTAGGTCACTGTGGATAGTGTGGTTGCTGACGTAAAAAGGAGCATCGACTATTGTGCGGAGGATTTTTGATTGGAAGGATTGGATACGATGAAGATTGGAGCGCTTTGCTGATCCGTATAGTTCGAGTCCGTATGTCCAGATAGGTGCGAGCAGAGCTATGTAGAGTGTTTTTTTGTTCGAGAGAGTTAGTTTTGATCGTCTGTCAAGAAGTCTTTTGATCATTCGGTATCGGAAGTTAAGTTCTTGTCGCTTAAGTCGAATATGTGGGTTCCAGGTAAGGCGTTTATCAAGGTACAGGCCGAGATATCGCACTTTGTCTGTCGAAGGAATAGGAATACGGTTGAGGTATATTGGAGGGAGTATTTTCTGATTTAGAGTGAATGGTATGTATCTGGATTTGCTCTCATTGATCTTTATTCTCCATTTGCAGAACCAGGGTTCGAGGATTTCAAGATGGGATTGAAGGGATCGGGTGGCAATTACAGGGTCCATATTTGGAAGAGCATTGCCGTATCATCGGCGAAGGAATAAATAGTTGTGTTAGGATTGAGAGGAATGTCTGCCGTATATACTGTGTAGAGGAGGGGAGCAAGTATGCTCCCTTGAGGAACTCCAGCGCGGATGGGATGATTGAAGCGGAAGAAGAACCTTGGATAACTTGGAAGGAGTGATCTGATAGATAGGATCGTAGGATAGGTGCTAGGTAGGATTGTCTTGAGTTTCAGCATAAGGCCTTGATGCCAAACTTTATCAAAGGCTTGGGATATGTCCAAGAAAACTCCTGGGCAGTATTGCTTCAGCTGAAGGAAGGAAGCTATGGTGTCCACAACATGGTCAGCCTGATCACTTTTATTTGAAACATTTATCCAGGAAAATTGATTTTTGAGGGGTTTCAGGGGGAGAGAGCAGCAATGTTACGCTCTCCTCTATAGTACTATATATGTTTCCACCACTTTTATTACATCAGAAGTAATACTAGAGTTCCATATTTGAAGAAAAAGCGATTAACCGGAGATGCGACATTAGTGAATAGGTTTTTCTAGATTTTTGAAATTTTCTCTAAAACGTCTACAACGATTTTCTTTAAACTTCGTATCACATTTATAAAACGTATACGATATAAACATATCACATTTAGTTGAAACATTTTAAGACTTAACATAAACTGAATAGGACAGAAACCTAAATTGATTTTAGGTCTTTGAGGGATCTGTGACATTAAATTTCATGTTTGTTCGAAGTTATTGGATTGCCAGCCTTGGTAGATACATTTAGTCCCCATCTCCTCAATATTTAAGTTAAGGCTAATCTAAAATATCTAAGTTTGAAGAAAATTTGTCATTTTTATAATAATTGTATTAAATACATCAAGAGAAAGAAAGTCTGTGAGTGTTTCACATCAGCTATGGCAGACAATAACTCAGTAACCTGTTGGAATATGTGGATGGATCCGCAATGCTGGATAACATCTGGTATTTTTATCCGTCGTAGCATGCATATTATTTTCTTCTGACCGGTTTCGGATTTTCACCATCGTCGAGCAAATTCACCAAGTTCGGTAGAGAGTTCACTTCAACGTAATGTTTTCTGTTACTTGTTACTCACACTTGTTGGTTGTATATAATTATGTGGGGAGGTTATAAGGTTATGTTACTATGTCTATGTGATTAATGGCAAAATGGAATTAGGAATCATAATTAGACATTAGAAAAATAGTGTATAATAAATTTGTTTATTGTTTTGCAGGAATACTCCATAACCAAATAACTTGATAAGACACTAGCATACTTTACAACACTATAAAAATTTAATTATGAAGTATTCTACAAAACAATAAACAAATTTATTATACACTATTTTTCTAATGTCTAATCATATCTTACAATAATTCCATTTTGCCATTAATCACGTCCCCACATAATTATATACAACCAACAAGTGTGATTAACAAGTAACAGAATCATTACGTTGAAGTGAACTCTCTACACGAACTTGGTGAATTTGCTCTCACGGTGGATGAAAATCCGAAACCGGTCAGGAAGAAGAAAATAAATATACATGCTACGACAGATAAAATACCTGATGACTCAGTAACCTAATTAAAAATTGTGTAAACATTCTGTTTAAGCTCATTTTTGCTTGTTTTGCAGCCCTGAAGAAATGTTAATACTCAATCGAAATGGGAACTATTTTTCTTATCAAACTCCCTGATCAATCCAAATCATACTTATAAAAAAATGCCCCTTTTTTTAAGAAAACAGTTTTTTTTTAAACCAAAATATAAATTTCCAGTGAAAATAAATATTTAAAATCTAAAAAGAAAGAGTGATGCTTCCTCTTGTGGTAGGTAGAAAAGATAAACTAACAAAACGTGTTTAATGTGAAATTTTCTATTTCTGAAAATATGGTAAAGTAAAGAAAAGATATTATTAGAAAAGTTAAATAGAGGCTGTTATTAAACTTGGCTTTATTAAATTAATAAATAAAGTTATCTAAATTCACTCTCAATAAAAGGTGAGAATGTTGACACTTAATTAAATACTGGTAGATTACATTATGCCTGTAAAGTCAAGAAGATTTCTTTTAAAATTTAAATGAACCTTGTAGTGTAGAAAGGAAAGGTGTTGGTGGGGGAAAAAAAAAAAAATCTGCATTTAAAAATAATCTGCATAAATCTGGTTTCCATTATCTCTTAACAAATTACTAAAAAAGTTTTGCCTTTTTTTTTTATGTCGGTTTTTTTAATTAAAATCATTAGATTAATAATTCGATCTCATTATTAGATGTCTTATTTATAGTTCAATGGATATTACAATTTTAAATTTGAATACAAGTTTTTATCTTACGCTGTTAGCATACTTTTTGGACAGGGTATGCTTAATATATAGAGCGCTCTTTCTGGCTTTATTGGGTATCTACGTAGAGATGGAGGTAAGCTCTACCAACAGAATATACACTAGATCAAAATTACCTCCTGTACTTTCTTGACAAGTGAGTCAGTGGAAGTAGCAGTTCTTGTGCATAAAAATGAATAATTCCAAGACGGTTGGTCTGTGCTACTCAGTTGCTCCAGGTGGAAAAGAGTACTCTCGTTTAGTTAAGACTAAATGTGGCAGCATAATCTTCCCACCTTCGACAAAATTTCTTGGACTCCACATTTCTGTAGATCTGCGCTAGAGAGAACCATATAGGTTCACTGGCTCCTAAACTTTCGAGCATAGTATATCTCTTGAAAAAATTAACTCTAATCCTCAATCTCGAGGCCTTGAAAGTAGTATATTTTGGAAAATTCCAATCAACGGCTTCCTATGGGATAATGTTTTGGGGAAACAGCCCATGTACATCAAGAATTTTCCGCATCCAAAAAAGAGCTATTCGTGCTATGGTTAAAGCAAGACCCAACGAAAGCTGCAGGTTGCATTTTAAAAATAACAAAATCCTCACAATTCCAGCTCTTTATATCTTTTCCATCTGTTCATGGTTCTACAAAATTAGAAATAATTACAACACCTTCAACCATAAATATAATACTCGGAACCGTGACCACTTTCCTTTTCCTCAAGCAAACCACTCATTTTTCACATCTTCTTATTTATTTATGGGAAGGAAAATATTTAATGCACTTCCAAATGAAATTTCATCTTCACCAACAATGAAATTGTTTAAATAAACTATGCTCCTGGATGGAGCCAAAGGTTTGAGGGAGTATTCGTACTCACATAGGGTGAAACTTCCCTATGTTTCTCGAGACGGCTATTCCGTCGCGGAACCTCATTCTAGCCCATCCAACGCGTCCTCGTCGCTGGCTCCGGAAACATCTGCGCTCCACTTTGTGGAAGCGTGGGTGGCTAAGTTGGAGGGTGAACGCAGAGGGTAGCCTTCGGGCTATTTGGGAACCTAGCACTCCCACGTACCTCAGCTACAATTACAGACTAACAAGTGCAGTGGTTTTCCCATTAGGAGTGTGAGTTGGTGGAGACTTTTCTGCCCTCTGTTTGGGTCGCCATAATTTATGTGCGGCCTGAATCTCTTGCAGCGAATTCTTTTGCTGCGGAGCCTCCGTGGGAATTCATATTGCATCACTTACACCTAAACGCCTTAACATTATACACTTACATAGTTACAGTCTTGACACGCCAGTGGCACGTGCTGGTGCCACCCACATGTTTGCCGTGTGTGGATACCTGTGTCGTGGGGGAGGGAAGTCCTGGTGGTTGAGGATGCAGGTTCTCGCTGGAGGCAAGTTTCCTCGGCGTGCCTTGCAGTCCAACACACCACTTTGGTTCCTGACTCCACTAAACAGGCGGCCAGAGCCTAACCCAGCTCTGGTCAATCGGCTAGCGTAAAGAACGCATGGGTGAGCTCCCGGGTATTGTGGGCCATGGCTCACAATCCCTGGGCGCTATATCTCTAGGGTAGCTCTGGCGCTTCTTCAAAGCGTCCCAAATTGTGAGGCTCCGTGGAGGGTGGAGAGCTCTGGAGATGAATTTTTAATTTTATTTATATGTTTTTAATTTTAAATTCGTCAGCCGGGGGCCCCTTAGAGGAGGGGGCCACCGGTGGTGGGGGTAATTCCTCTGTACATCCAGAGCCGGGTGACCAGGGCCTGGATGCACTAATGGGTGGGAATCTGGAAAAATATCCAGAGGCAGGGAAGGCTTGCTCTGGAGGAGAACGTGTCAGGAGGAGCCGCGGAGGACTTGTCCTCCTGCGGCGATTTCTGAAACGTGGTCAAAGGAAAAAGGAAAGATATGTAAGGCAGGTATTTTTATTTTTATTTTTTATTTATATTTATTTGTTTGTTTATTTATTTATTTATATTTATCTATTTGTCTATTTATTTATTTAAATTTATTTATTTTATTATTATTTGTTTATTTATTTATTTTATTATTATTCATTTATTTTTGTTCCTGCCTGCTATCAAGTTTGTCAGAAGTTCCATTTCTCACATTAGTTGACTTATTATTATGATTGACAGGGTAGAAATGGTTCAGGTTAACTTGCAGCATAGCAAAGATGCAACGGCTAACTTATGCCGTTGTATTGCTAAGTTGCACACATATTTTATTCTAATTCAAGAACCTTATGCCTTTAAAGGTTTGGTTCGAGGATTGAGTGTGGTTGATGGCAGACTGTTCGTGGCGGATGGCGGGGACATTCCTAGGGCATGTATTCTTGCCAGTCGGAGTGTCGACGCTGTCCTGCTTCGACAGTTCTGCTCTCGGGACTTGGTGGCGGTGAGGGTTGGACTGGGGGTTGGTGGGCGTCGTCGCGACGTAGTTGTGGCTTCGGCTTACTTCCCCTATGATGGCCCCTCTCCTCCTCCTCAGGAGTTCATGGGTTTGGTTCGGTATTCGGAGACCAATGACATACCTATTATAATAGGATGTGACGCGAATGCACATCATGTTGTCTGGGGCAGCAGCGACACCAATGGTAGGGGTCGCGCTCTCATGGATTTCCTGGTGGGCACGCGATTAGAGGTCCTGAATAGGGGTACTGAACCCACTTTTGTTACTAGGATTAGAAGACAGGTTATTGATATTTCCCTTGCTTCTAGGAATTTTAGTGGTCTGATTAAGGATTGGAGGGTGAGTCCTGAGGCTTCCATCTCCGATCACAGGATGATTAGGTTTAGTCTGGGGATTGATCCAATTACCCTGGCTAGTTATAGGAATCCCAGGAGGGCGGATTGGGGTTTATATTCTAGAATTATTGAAGATAAACTGACTATCCAATCAGAAGCCCCTGATGGCATAGAGGAATTGGAAAGGGAGGCTGGTATTCTTCATGAATACATTAGATCCTCATTCGAGGAGTCTTGTCCTCCCAAGGTGGTTAAGGATAGTAAGAATCCCTGGTGGTCTTCTTCGTTGGAAAAACTAAGGAGACAGGTAAGGGGCTCATACAGGAAGGCTGTCCTTGCTGATTCTTCGGAATCATGGGATAGTTATAACAGTATTAAAAGAGCATATAAATGTGCTCTGAGGAGAGCCAAGAGGAATTCCTGGAGATCCTTTTGTGAGGATATAAATTCGTTCCAGGAATCATCTAGATTGGTACGGATTCTTAGTAAGGATAGGGACAGTCAGTTAGGTACCCTACGATACCCTGATGGTTCCTTTACAGGGGGGAAGGGGAGACACTGCAGCTTTTGCTTGATACTCACTTCCCGGATAATATTGGTTTAAATGCTGCTTCGTCTTTGGTGGGTGGTAGAAGATGGGACCTTGAAGATGTATCCACCTTAGATGAGGTTGTCACACATGATAGAGTTAGTTGGGCAGTACAAAGTTTCTCACCTTTCAAGTCACCTGGACCGGACGGGATTTATCCTTGTCTGTTGCAAAAGGGTGGGGACGTGCTGACGAAGGTATTGTTAAGATTGTTTAAAGGATGTTTGATGTTTGGTTATGTACCAACATTATGGAGAGAAGTAAGGGTAGTCTTTATTCCCAAGCCGGGAAGAAATGACTACTCCGACCCCAAGGCATTTAGACCCATTAGTCTTATGTCTTTCCTCTTGAAAACTTTGGAAAGGTTGGTGGATAGGTATATTACTGATGGCCCATTAAGGAATCATCCACTCCATCCTAACCAACCTGCTTATATTGTGGGTAAGTCGACAGAGACTGCATTACATTGTCTCATCGGAAGGATAGAATCTGCTTTGGAAATAAAAGAATATGCCCTAGGGTGTTTCTTTGATGTTGAGGGGGCATTTGACAGAGTATCGTTTGATGCTCTCGAAGATGCCTTGGTACGAAAAGGTATACATCCAGTCTTAATCAATTGGATAGGTGTCTATCTTAGGAGTAGGGTTATACAGGTTTCCCTTGGCGGGCGCACCATGATAGTACAAGTGGGGAGAGGTTGCCCTCAAGGGGGTTGTCTCTCACCTAAGTTGTGGTGCATCGTCATGGATGACCTTTTGGTTAGGATGAATTCATCGGGATTTTTTGTGCAAGCATATGCCGATGATGGTGTTATTTTATTGTTAGGGCGCTGATGTCCACTATTTCGGACCTAATGCAAAGCGCCCTTAACATGGTGTATTGTTGGACACAGGATAAGGGTCTTTCTATTAATCCTATTAAGACCCAGGCAATTCTATTTACTCATAGAAGGAAGATAGTAGGTTTTACACCTCCTAGGTTGTTAGGTACTTCCATACAGGTTAGCAAATCAGTGAAGTTCCTTGGAGTAGTTCTCGACAGTAACTTGAACTGGTCGGAACATGTTAAGACACAACATCAAAAGGCGATAATCTCCTTTTGGCAATGTCGAAGAGTTGTAGGTAAGAACTGGGGAATCACTCCCAAGATGATGTTCTGGATTTATTGTATGGTCATTAAACCTAGATTGGTATATGCGGCTTTGGTGTGGTGGCGTCGCATTGAAACACGCTCTGCTAGGCAGCTGTTGGAAGAAGTCCAACGCTTGGCTTGTCTGGCGGTGACTGGAGCGTTTCGGACGACACCGACCGCATCTATGGAGACTTTGTTAGGGATTCCACCTCTTTTTGTGGAGGTGAAAAACCAGGCAATGAAAGCCTGTTATAGGATTAAACAGGCAGGTTTTTGGCAGGGTAAGCGATATGGTCATTCTACCATTTATTGTGAGATGTTTTTAAGGATTCCAATTACAGGTTTCCCTTCTGATAGGAATTTGAAGACTTTTGTCTTTGGTCAGTCCTACAGGGTTAGGTTGCCTTCTAGGGAAGATTGGTTAACCCTGGGTCCGTCTGGTGTGATTCCTGAGAATTATCTCCGATGCTACACGGACGGTTCCAGGATGGATGGTAGGTCTGGGGCTGCCGTCTATTTTGAGACGGGAGATCATTTGGTAGCGCCTCTTGGTGAGTGGGTCACCGTTTTCCAGGCTGAGGTTTATGCAATTGTTTGCTGTATTTTGGATGAGAGGGTGCGCAACACTAATTTAAAAGGTGTTTGTATGTGCTCGGATAGCCAGGCTGCGTTGAAGGCGCTTAATTTATGTGTCTTCACTTCCATGGTGTTGGAATGTTCTAGAAGACTGGAAGATCTTTCTTCATTAAAGGATGTGCTTGTAGTCTGGGTTCCAGGTCATATGGGAATTTTTGGGAATGAGGAGGTGGATAGGTTTGCCAAATTAGGTGCCTCTCTCCCTTTCATTGGTCCAGAGCCTGCTGTTGGTGTGTCTTTTGACACATGTTTGTCGGGCTTTCAGACGTGGATGACCTCACAGCACTCATCCTTATGGATGAGTGCAGTGGGTTGTCGGCAGTCTAAAATGCTCATTGGGGGCCCGGACGGGGCTTTGAGTAGTGGGGTCCGATGTCTTTCACGGACCTCCCTCAGGTATCTGGTTGGATTCCTCACTGGGCATTGTGGTTTAAGGAGACATCTCTATATAATGGGACTTGTGCCTGACCCTTTTTGTAGAGTTTGTGAAACTGAGGAGGAAACACCCATGCATTTGATGACGAATTGTTTGGGTTGTGAGGAGATTAGGTTTAGGACCTTCGGCCGGAATAGGATATCGGTAGAGGATCTTAAGCTGTGTCCTTTTAAGGTTTTGGTCCGATTTGTTCGGTCTGTGGTGAAACTTAGATGGTTAAAACCTGGGCCTGGATTTTCATTCTAGTCCCAGTGGTAGGTATTCTTTAGGGGCAGCTATATGGGCCCGAGGGGGCTTTGGATAGCGTAGGGTTTACTTCCCTCCCCTTTTGGGAATAATAATAATGCTCCTGGATAAAGTAATATATGATGTGGATGATTTACTTACATAGACTTGCTTTGTAAAAAAGTGGTTATTAGATTGTTTAATGTATTGACATGTCTTGTTCATACAAGTGTATGTAGAAATGAAGATAAATAAAGATTATTATTATTATTATTATTATTATTGCTGAGCTCTGGAATACTACTGAAATGGGTTTGGTCAGAATATTCTAAATAGACCTTTAACGTTGTTTATAGCCAAGAAGAGGATTGGCAACGTAAGAACTATTTAATTTCGAGAATTGCAATCACACACCGGTGTTTCATTTTAGTTTTTGTAGAAGTGTATAAATAGAAAATTTATAGTCAATGGAAGTGTAATGAAACCAATAGCCAGCAAATTCACCACAAAAACTGGACTCAACGGATTTATCAGCAACCGCATCAAGGCGCTACTATCGCGCACCAAGCACAGTCAAGTACGCACAACGTCTGCCACGCCCAAAACAGTGAACTGAGAATGAGCTTCAACTACGCAGCCTGTATCTCATCTAGAAGTAAGAGAAATCAGATAATAAGTTGACCATCTGAGAGGCTTACACTCAGACACCAATCAACATTAAAGAATACGAGATACCACTTTACTTTAAAGAGTAACAGTCAGGCACCACCAAATTAACTTCAACCTTGGAGGTTCATCAATATGGCCACACTTAGCCGACCGTTCAACACGGTTAAAACATGCAAGAATTCTATAACTAGTCACATCACTCTTCTAGTGCTAACGACAGCAATGCTACTCCCATCATTATACATTCATCATGCTACCAACATTCGTCATCAACTCATCACTTGGTCACTCTACTCCATAACTCTATTCTTCTTTCTAACTGTATCGCAAAATATAAACTGTGTGTTCATTGCCAGTTTGTGTGTCTAACTATTCATTTCATCAACCATTTCGCTTGCCACCTTTGCACAAGTAATAAACTTCGTATGATTCGCCTGAAAATCACCGAAGATGGTCCTGGTCATATAACCTCCAAACTGAACATTAAGATTGTTTGTAGACAAGAAGAAAACTGAATGTAAACAAACATTGAATGGAAATATTAAACCTACTTTTACATTCTATTTAAAGAAATCTAGGAAACAAATATACCATGAGACAAATATAAAAATACCAAACTGAGACAAATATACCATGCTCAACTTAAAATGACAATTGTCGCTACTATTGTATGCATGTATTACCTATTGCATTTCTAATGGATTTTATATTAACAAAAAACATGAGATTAGTTGAATATTTTATATACCTATTTTTTTTATATATCGTTAAATGTAAAGATTGTTACAAAAAGGATGAAGGTCTTTAAACATTTAAAGAGTTATTATCTTAAACTTATAAAGGTATCTATTTTATAACTTAAAATGCTAAATAATCTAATTGGATGGGATGTTTTCTCGGCTTGACCAAAGATTAAACACTGTCGCCATTTTTATTTATCGACTTTTCACCTGAAATATAAGTTTTGAAGTCCTCTGAGTCAGAAAAACTGGTTTTTAGAACTTGGTCTCTATGTGTTTGTGTGAGTCTGTCTATCTGTCTGTTTCTGTGGTCAACATACGTTCAAGCTTAATATTTCGTTATATGTTCCACGAGAGATCCTTGCAATGTTTTGAAAATCGATCAACCAGAATTACCTGGATGAATTTTTCAATTTTTGTGATTTTCTCTAAAACCGCTCCAACGATTTTCTTTGAACTTGATATTATATCAACTACACAACAAAGATCTACAACTTTTATTTGTAACTTTTCTCCTCGAAAATTCATTTAAGGGGGGGTTTTGGTGGAGGAGAGGTTATGCCTCCCTCCTTAAGTTGCCCGATATCATTTTTGAACTGATAACATTCCCCGCCAGTACTCTATGGCGTCCTAACTATCGGCATCGCAATTTCCTGATTCCGATAATTCCTGTCGGGAATATTTTGCACACATCTTCCTTCCAACAGTAAATTTACGCGTGGAAAATTCTGGAAAAGAATTGAAAAATAAATAAATAAATCAATTTCTGATAATTGTCTCTAGTCCTCTCTTTTTTTGTATAGTTCCAGTTTATATGTTTTTAAAACTGAAGTGTTTTAAATTAATTATTCTCTAGATTTTAGACCTGCAATAATTAACATAAAAATTATCCTAAAAAGTACAAAATAACCCCAAAAAAACAAAATTAATTTATGCAAAGCATAAAATTATGCTTAGTTAATTTTAGTGAATTCAACCAAACTATCCCTTTATTTAGTTTCTTGTATGTGAGGGTTGTTACAAGAGAATAGAACATGAGTTCTACTACCCGTTCGGCCAGGAGATATTTGTTTATATAGGACTTAGTGTCTAGGAGAAAGACGATGTTCCTAAGAAAGGGAGAGTGGCTAGCCAGCTCTAACCTTGGATGCATACGCTAACAAGGCTATATTTGGTCTGCAGCCAAGTTACAACAGACGGAAGCTGTCCTTAACACAAGGGTTTTAAGGGTGACTTGCATTTCTACTTGGAATAAGGGATATAGATTTGTTTCGTTGGAAAACCTTTTACTAGCTGATGTTGCATTCTCAATAATCGTTTTAATTTGTAACTTGAATAATAAATATAATCAGTAATAGATACATTGCAAACACAAGAAGTAAAAGTTGCATTTCAAAAATAATAAAATCGAATTATTAAATTAGACTTTTTTTTTATATAAATTAAGAAATTTACAACTATACAAAGCGTATAAAAAGTGAATATGATGGTTGTGACATAAAAAGGGCATGAAAAACTTGTTGGGAGATGCTTCCCTCTGGAGGTACTCCCTGTGTATTATATTTCATTAAATTAAATTAAAATAAAATAAATTCTTAAAATTTTTTTTTTAAATTTAAAATTAAATTAAAATTATTTAATAATAATATAATGTAAATTAAATATAATACATAATATAAATATAATATAAATAATATAAATTATTAAATTTAAAATTACATTAAATTTCATTTTTAAATAAAAATTAAATTTGTTCAAAACACTACGCCGTCTTTCTCATAGTGCGATAATAATTTTAAAATGGTCAGTTTTTTAAATTTGAAATTTTTACTTAGTTGCTACAAAAATGTAGAGGTCTGCGGATAATATTAGTTAACCACTCATGGCAGTTAGTACTTGAAATGGTTACATTGTAAACCAGAAGGTAGCGCCAATAAAACTAAACCACTCCCAATAATATGTGAAATCTAACGTCACAAATTGTTCAGAAAACTCTAGAATCAATTCTTCCGGCAGAAAGTTCAAATAAAAGTAATACGTTTTCAACTGTGCAGTTAGTTTCCCAAGTTTGAAGAAAAACGTAGTCGTTTCGAGAAAATGCTCCAAAAAAAAAAAACTTTAGAAACCAATACTGTAAAGTCGCACTTCCGGTTTACTGATTTTCATTAAATTTGTAATTCCAGCAATGCTTCATAATATTGTGTAGATTATAATCATATACATAGTATTGAAGTTAGTACTTTAGGGTGAAGCTCAAACATTACTGCTTCCCCCAGAAACCATCCAAAAAATATGTTTTAAAGAAATGTGATAGGCATTCACTTGTGTAGTGTATGATGTTTATAGAAAATCGTTGGTGCCGCTTTCTATAAAATTGCAAATAACTGGAAAAACAATTCAGTGAAGTCGCGCTCCGTTTGTGGAGTTTGGCCGAAACCTTTCTTTCAGCTGCAGTGATCGTACTTAAACTACTGCGGTTTTTTTTTTTTTTTTAGACATTTTGTACACCTACAAGCACAAAGACAAGCACAGCCCAGTAGTTGAAAAAAATTTTTCGTAGGTAGGAGACCTTAAAACATTTATCTTTGGTTAATACCTGTTTTAAAATTGGACACAGTCACAATATTTCTTCATTCTAGGAGTAAGAGAAAATAAAAACTATATCTTCCTTATTTGGAGGAAATAAGACCTTCGAATGGGCTCCTGAGACTCCAAAAACAGTTTCTGTTGGCCTTCACAACACAAACAGCTTCTTTTTATTAAAAAAACAAAAAAAAAATCAAAATTTCCAAGTTTCAATAAAATTTATCCATTGAAATATGGAAGTTGTACTCAAAAGAAAGTTACGTAAATGTTTAATCCCGGATTTATAGCGCTATTATTTAAATGGATATACGCGCTGTATGGATTGGCCTGGGAATATTTGCTTCTAAGGAATTTAGTGTTAAGAGATAAACCAAGTTTTAAGGGAATTTGCAAATTTTCTTGGAATTAGGGAACAGATTTGGCTGGGAAACTATTCAAGATTAATATGATAGATTATGATTCACGTAATATATGCGAGATGAAGGAGAGTTTGGAAAAGGATCTCAGTATAACAACAGAAATATTTTCCGTGATAGCCTGCTTCTTCTTGTGGTCATCGACCGGTTTCGGGCGTTCGCCCATCATCAGGATGCATTTGTCAGACACTGTGATAACATAGATTTGCACAGAGTAAATGTAGTTGCTACACGCTGTAACATTATCACAATGTTTGACAAAAGCATCTTGATGATGGGCGAACGCCCGAAACTGGTCAATGACCACAAAATGAAGCAGGCTATCAAGGAAAATATCTCTGATGCTTTCCAGCTCTGCGAGACCAACCACAACAACGATCTAAGTATCGGTATGTAAATATTTCTTTGCCAAAACATTCAGGATGATAAATTCTAGTTTATGTGTGTATATTTATATAGTTAAAGTGCGTTTCATTTCTTTGGTTGAGTAGAATTTTAGATAAGTAATTTCTAACCTAACTCCAATCATGGCTTAATCACTAATCCTATCTTGTGAATGGAAGTTGTATTGTATCTATTGGGATAACTCTCTCAATGATAATTGGAGTTTTGGAAAATATTTATATCAATTAAAGTGAAGCAGCAAATTTTCAATTTGATTTTTCACCAAATGGGTGACTAGAAAACATCTGATATTTGTTCTGTGATAGTCCTGCTTCATTGAGTGGTCATTGCCCATTAGAATGTCTAAGGAAAAAACGGAAAAAAGTTGATATCATAAACATACAATTTCAAAGTCAGCTCACACGTTTCGAGTTTTTACACAGTTCATGAAAACATCCTGAAAATGGGCGAACGTCCGGGCCCGATGGCCACTAGTGAACCAGGGTTATCAAGGAGAAAATCTTTGAGCATTAGCAAACTTCTCCTTGTGTTCTTCTCCTTGAGAAACGGAAAATTTTCAATGTTCGATTACAAAAAAGAAAAGTAAAAGACACTGAGGAGAGCATGAACATCACAGGTCACGTCCAATTGTCATTGAGCTTCCCTTTGTCACTAACCCTCATCATCATCAGCATCATCTTGTTCTAGAAATAAAACAGAGATATTAGATACAATTAGATAACAAAGTTGTTCGCCTAAGAAAAGAGATAGATAGCAAAGAGACGTCCAAGTTTGATACCAGTTTGCCTGAATCTAGATCTAAAACAGCCGAAATATAGCTTAAATTTTTATTATTCTCTCCTAAATATATATTAAATTTAACATTTAAGATCCTCTTATTATTTAAATTGCTCCAAAAATCGTCCAATTCGGCAAATTCGAACTTCACTTGTATCTTGGACAAGCTATTTACACGTAGAACGGCCAAAATTGTTATCAGTTCTGCACAGTTTTTTTTTCGGTCTATGACAAAGTTATTAGCTGAAATGATTGGTCCATAAGTGTATTGTTAATTATTTTATTATTTAATTTCATATTTTAAAGTATATGAATCTAATGTTAATAATGTAAATATATTCGTTGATATCTATATTATGAATGAAGTAAGCAGGTCGTATTATATAAGCATAGAGAGCTAGCTATATGTAACTATTGTAAGGCTGGTCTTCTTACATTAACTTCCATGTATCAACTCGGGCTTTCACTAAATCCTCCAGTATTAGTGGATGTACCTTTAAAACAGATGCTACCCAAACAAAATTACTTACTCCTTCCTCTCTGTTTTATTGTTAGTTCTTTACAAAACATTATTTTGTCTCATGATAAATTTTTATACTTGTATATTTATATAAAAAACCAAATTTGTTTACTACTTTTCCATAAATATGCTTCAGTTCTTTTTTAAAGAACACTTCTAATATTTATTATTATTATTCTCTTCTACTAATTTACTTTTTTACTTAAATAAAATATGAGTATTTAGTAATAATTATTTATTTAAAAATAAATTATTGTGAAATCCACTTAAACTCGTTTTGTAAGCTCACAAAAAATTTATTTACTTTTTCTTATCCGTTGGAGGAAGTGGATTAGCCACTTCTTCAGGGTTCTAGGCATATGTCCTTACGATTATCCAACACAACTCCACTAACAAAAATCACGTACTGTGCATAGCATAGGGTCTGCTGTGGTAGTTGGAAGTGTGCAACTACTTGGATTTAGCGAACCCCACAGGCAAACTCACAGCTACCTACCAACCTCATACATACTTACAGACGAATCGATGGTACTATCATTGATATTCAAGATCGGAGTGGATTTGGCTTTACAGTACATCCTCTTCACTCCTTCTTACTTTCTCTTACGTATGTTAAGAAGAGCTATTGCGATTTTGTCAAATTTTCGCAATAAGTTTTCACTGGCAATACAGTTTTGGCTTTCCAACCCACCATACTTTCACTTTTATTTGTAACATTTTTCTAGTGTTTATTTTTGGGGGGCTTCGAGGTGAGAGATGATTTAATTTAGACATTTCATAGCCAACCATACTATTCGAATTGGAATGGGAAAAAAAAGTAATAGCATGAGAAAAGTAAAATGATTATTGGGACTAATGTCCGAAGCAGTCGGTGCCGCAGAAAAATACTATCAATAACAGTGCATCTGTTTACCATAAGGGTGGCAGAAGTAAACAGACATCCAGCATACCTTCATTCCCTATTTACTACCAAATTCTGTATGAATTAATTAAAGTAGATAAATATTGTAACATTTTTTTCTGAACTAGCTATTGCAACTAGTTGCTAAGTGGGTTCGGTTTAGATAAAACACACTAAACTTCTAACAACACCAATTTATTGTTCAACACAATAAATTACAAATATAACACTTAAATGCACTGTATAAACCAGTAAAAGTTCTCTCTTTTATTCACTTTTCACACGCGTGCACTCCATTTGTAACAAGACTGACTCACTCGAGCTGTTCTTCTCCCATGTTGGAGGTGGTTCTGGAAGCTTCTCGAACATTCTAGGGCTCGGTAAACCGTGGGAGACCGCTATAGAACAATCTAGACGCGCCTCGCTAGCGCTTCCCAGCGGCCACGAGAAGAACTTGAGGTGCCTGCTTCTTCCTCTAGATGGCACTAGTGGCTGCTTTACAATATGTTAATATTTTGATGGAAATTGTAGCTTCATTCGGCTCGTAAAGAGAATTTTTTGCCAGGGGTAAACAGGCAATAAATATAAAACTACCTGCTGGTCTACGCCAGTTTTTTGATAATAACCCCCCAGCCTTGGAAAGTTCCGTTCCGCAAAGAGGTGTTCAACTTGATTTTTGCTGAATCTTATTGACCTAGGTAACGGAAGTTTAAAAGGCTGGTTATTGATCCGTCTAAACATTTTCATTATGAAAATTTTTCCTAACTTCTCAAATAGACCCTAATGAACATTTATGACTACATTGTAACTACTGTTTTACCTATTTATTTATTACGGAAAGACAAATTAATTTTTAAGTATTTATGTACACCTATGCACAGGCGAGTATTAAGAAGAGATTTTCTCTCAGTTTGTGTGATTAATGTGTGTGTGTGTTTTAATGTTATTTCATTTTGTTTGTTAAAGGAATCGCCTTGAGAGTAATGCAGAACATTGGAATGCTCTTTTACTTTCATTAAGAGAATTAATCGAATGGGTAATTCGTAAAGACACTGAACTGTCTTCTTTAGCTACAATCCAAGCCGACACAAACACCTTAATTAAACAACAGGTAATATATCTGGTATTGTTTTTTAAATTAATTATTAGTGTAATTTAATTTATTTAAAACTATCAAGTTTTTAATTTATCTTGTAATATATTGTATGGATTTAATTTATTTTCAATTCAGATAGGGTTTATTTGTTATTTGGATCTTTAATATTTAAACTTATATTACAACTTTATAGGAAACTAATTTTTGGTGAAACTATTAATGATTTAATAATTAGCTATTAACTTTTCATTTATTTAAAACAAGAGATCTCAACATGTTCCCTAATTTTCTCACATGGTCGAAATGCCGGTGCATATTCCACAAGTTCTCAAGTGATAACGCTCGCAATTCACAATTTTCTTGTAGTCCTTTCTGGGGTAGTGGTTATAATAGGATAATTGTTGATGAATGGTGAAATGAAGACAATTACCAATTAACTTAATACTCATTTATATTTAGTTATACAGTGTGAGGAAAAAAGAATATATGGAGGATTGAGTGATCGAGCGAAAAAGTGATGATGTTGGCGATGATGTAGTAGAATGGTAGTGCTTACTAACGCAAGTTCCTTGAAGAGCGATATGGCTAGGATGGTGAATCCTTCAGATCTTTTTAACTTGGTGTACCTGGCTACTTGTTGAAGCATTTCCAGCTTTTTATCCCAGTTTCTGCCACTTTTTAATGAGACTACAGACAGCTTCTTTGGCAGACCTTGGTTGTCCAGGTTGAAGCTCCTTCTCCAATACATTGCGTGCCAAAAGAGTAATTCGTAGTAGAAGTGCAGTTGGAGGGGCATAATGGGGTGGCCTTAGTAGAACTGTAAGTCCAACGCTTGGTGACAAATTTCCTTAATAAGGCCTGGCATATTATACTAGCATGGCTACATTATAATACCCCATTATCACTTCCTTCCTTTCTTTCTTTCTGATAAAATTCGCTTTTAACACCAGACAATTTTTTTCGACCAGAACCAAGAACAGTTAATTCGTTGCTGTTTCAGTGAGCTAATTATTCCAAAGACGAACAAAACCTTTAAATAACTTCTCCCCTCTTTATGCAGACGTTTTTTTAGTTCTGCCTTGAGTGTTAGCACATTCATTTCGGTGAGATCCATTTTAGCGGATAATAAATAGTATAGAATTTTTGTAATATTCCATGTGTACTGCCCTGAATTTCATTTTCACACTCTGTAACTGTATACTTAATCCAAAAATGGGGAAAAAATAATCATTTACCGTTTGGGCTGTCCTTATTAGTCTTTGATTTACTAAATGGATTTCGACCCATTTCCTAAAGCTTTCAGATAACCTAAAAAGGAAATATTCCGACATAATTATGCATAATCTTTGTTCTGTAGGAATCGACTGGTTACTCGCATTAATGTTTACTCGCTTCCATATTGAGATAAAAAACAGATCGAAACCTTCACAAGGCGTTTTGGTCTTCTTTATGCTCTGATGGACTTCATTAAGTTTATAGTGGATGGGATATAACCTCGCATCAAGAAATAGTTGCCCAAATCGTCGGGTGGGATTTTCAGGAAGAGACAAAGATGAGATATGGTGAATTAGAGGATAAGAATAACCTGAGAGGAGAGAATGAAATTTTTTGTAGCGAGATGAGATTAAATCATTATCGATTCTATTGGAGACATAGTATGGAGCATTGGTTATTCGGCGAAGAGTTTTGGACTGTAAGGATTGAAGGCGGTTTATATTAGAATGCTTGGCTGACCATCATAGTTCCGAGTCCAAATAGATTTCAGAAGTGCTTTGTATATAAGAATTTTGTTATTTAAAATCAATTTTGATTGTCTATCAAGCTGTTGGGATAGTAAGTGGTAACGTTTTTTTAAGTTTTTGTCTTTTTCGTCTCGCGTACGGATTCCACATCAGCCGTTCATCAATGTAAAGTCCAAGATATCGTACTGTCTACGGGAATACAGTCTGATATAATTACACAGGTGGGCAGATGTTTCGTAGGAGAGGATTTATATTAGAATATTTTGTCATTTTTTTGTTCATAAAAACTTGAAAGTGTAATTTGAAATGTTTCTGCATGTAATAGTTTCGAAGAAAATCCGTTTATTTGAGACATATAAATTTGAAATATCCAATTTAGACATAGTACTTTAAAAGCGTCCTTTATTTTAGCACATATCCTAGCCTCTTCCGAATCGGCGATACTTTCTACTATGTCAGCACCCAAAAGGTTTTCTTTCGGTTCTAAAACGGTCGTAATGTGTTATGCAAAATTCCACTCTGATCTAACCTCCCATGTAACCTACCTTTGTTGTCCTCCTAACAATAAGACCCCCTCCATGAAGGCGTCGTCTGATTAAATTACCTCGATACTATTTGCTGCGAGTATATAAATATCTAGATTAGGAAGGAATTCCCGGATGTCTTCAACAAGTATCATTGTATACATATGATTTTTTTCATTGTAAATAAAATTAAAAAAAAAAAACTGGTAAAAACTGCTCATAATTTACTGGACACAGACGGCTGAAATGTAATTATTTTTTTGCTGAGGTTGTATTTAACAAATTATTCACCAAATTTTGTAATTAATAATTTTTTTGTAATGGTAATTTTTACTTTTTTTGCTATAAAAATGTTTGTTTTATTTTTAAATAGCGTCATAATACGATTCAAGATCATTACATTTTTTTTTCATTGATTTATAAAAATAATTTTATTAAATGAAAAAGAAAAATAAAGGAAATTATTTATAATATTAGACAGAGGTTTTGCATCTTTATTACTCATAATCCTTGTTCTGAGGTAATAAGTTTACATTCACTATGACCCCTTACTGTGCACCTTTAAGCTTTCCTTTAAAGTTGAGGTCTTGAAGTTTATTAAAATATATTCCTCACAAAGTTTAATAAGTAAAAACATTCACTTGTACGCTCTTCTACACAAATATATACATTGCTTTGTTATAGTTTTCTTAATCAATTTTTATAACTTAGATGTTTTTTTATATTTTATATTTTCTTATTTAGATTTTTTTTTAAATATTTATTTTTATATAATGTTTATATATTTTATGAACAGGATGATCATAGAGCATTCCGAAGGCAGTTGGAAGATAAGAGGCCGGTGGTGGAGAGCAACCTGCTGTCTGGAAGGCAGTATATAGCCAACGAACCTCCATTGTCAGACACTAGCGACAGTGAAGGTATGATATATTTATTATTTAATGTGTTTATTTGTATTAAAAGAAAATCGCAAAAGTTGTTTTCAAATTGTTTTCAACTATTTTATTGCAAATAAGCAAACAAAATTTTATTTATTAAGGTTTTGCCCTTCATCAAGTTACGTATAAAAATTGATGATAAGATAGCGGAGAGACGATATAATTTTATATTTTCAACTCTAAAGATCATATTTAAATATCATATGATGTTCTGGATTCATTGCATGGTCATTAAACCTAGGTTGGTATATGCGGCTTTGGTGGGGTGGCGTCGCATTGAAACACGATCCGCTAGACTGCTGCTGGAAGATGTCCAACGCTTGGCTTGTCTGGCGGTGACTGGTGCGTTTCGGACTACACCGACCACATCTATGCAGACTTTGTAAGGGATTTTCACCTCTCTTTGTGGAGATGAAAAACCTGGTAATGAAAGCCAGTTATAGAATTAAACAGGCAGGTTTTTGGCAGGGTAAGCGATATGGTCATTCTACCATTTATTGCGAGATGCTTTTAAGGATTCCCATTACAGGTTTCCCTTCTGATAGGATGTTGAAGACTTTTGTCTTTGATCATTCCTTCAGGGTTAGGTTGCCTTCTAGGGAAGATTGGTTAACCCTGGGTCCGACTGGGATGATTCCTGTGAATTATCTCCAATGCTACGCGGACGGTTCCAGGATGGATGGTAGGTCTGGGGCTGCCGACTATTTTGAGACGGGAGACCATTTGGTGGTGCCTCTTGGTGAGTGGGCCACCGTTTTCAGGCTGAGGTTTATGCAATTCTTTGCTGTATTTTGGCTGAGAGGGTGCATAACACTAATTTAAAAGGTGTTTGTATCTGCTCGGACAGCCAGGCTGCGTTGAAGGCGCTTAGTTCATGTGTCTTCACTTCCAGATTGGTGTTGGAATGTTCTAAAAGACTGGAAGATCTTTCTTCATTGAAGGATGTGCTTCTGGTCTGGGTTCCAGGTCATATGGGAATCTTTGGGAATGAGGAGATGGATAGGTTTGCCAAATTAGGCGCCTCTCTCCCTTTCATTGGTCCAGAGCCTGCTGGTGGTGTGTCTTCTTGCACATGTTTGTCAGGCTTCCAGACGTGGATGACCTCACAGCTCTCATCCTTATGGATGAGTGCAGTGGGTTATCGGCAGTCTAAGATGCTCATTGGAGGTCCGGTCGGAGCTTTGAGTAGCGGGATTCGATGTCTTTTACGGACCTCTCTCAGGCATCTGGTTGGCTTTCTCAGTGTACATTGTGGCTTAAGGAGACATCTCTATAGAGTGGGACTCATGCATGAACCCTTTTGTAGAGTTTGTGAGACGGAGGAGGAAACACCCATGCATCATCTGATGACGGATTGTTTGGGCTATGAGGAGATTAGGTTTAGGACCTTCGGCCGGAATAGGATATCGGTGGAGGATCTTAAGCTATGTCCTTATAAGGTTTTGGTCCGATTTGTTCGGTCTGTGGTGAAACTTAGATGGGTAAAACCTGGGACTGGACTTTTGTTCCAGACCCAGTAGTTGTTATTCTTTAGGGGTAGCTATGTGGGCTCAGGGAGGCTTTGGATAGCTTAGGGTTTTGCCCTCCCCAACTTTGAATAATAAATAATAATAAATATCATAAAAACATGGGTTTTACCTCCTTCCAAAGATTGCTTACTTATTATTCTTGAGTTCCACGACATAAATATGGCTCTAGCATCACAGATAACAATCTTCAACCTGGTCTGTCCTACGCTGCCAGACCTCTTACAGACCCACCCATCTCCTTGACCTCATCCAACCACAGTTTTTAGAGCGCCCACTTCTTCTTCTTTCCCCTCATTTTGGCATTTAGGCATCCTTTCGCTTTGTACTCTGACTATTTGATTCTATTAGTTAACATCAGAGAGTGTATCAACTAAATTTGCTTTCTACAAGTCTATATTATCACATTGTTTTAATAAAAACATTCTGATGATGGGCGAACGCCCGAAACTGGTCGACGACCACAAAAAGTAAGTAGCAGGCTAACACGTAAAATATCTCTGATGCTTTCCAGCTATGCGTGTTGGTGTAGTGGTTATGAGCATGGACTTGTAACTTGGAGGACCCCAGTTCGAATCCCGCGTATAACTGCTAAATTTATATATGTTTAAAAATGTTATTAGTAAAGTAGGTGCTTCCGCCCCCGTCCACGACACCTAATGGTAGTTGGACGTTAAGCATGCCCGAAAAAATAGGCTTTACTTTACTTTACTTTACTTACTATAGTATACCAAGTTTATGATAAATCGTTGGAGCTGTTTTCGAAAAAATCGAAGAAAACTGAAAAATTCTATTCAGAAAAATGTTACATTCGGTCGAAAAATTTGGATAGATAACTTTCCTGTAGGATTCCATGATGATACGTACTCAAACAGAATGTCAGTTTGGAACTTTCTGCACTTTTTCATTTTTGAGCTAGGGCTGTTCGCACACACTCTGTACAATTTTTACAAAACTACTTTTACATATTCAGGGAACTTCGAAATATGTATTTCCAGTCAATATGTAAGCTGGATATCGACAGTTTGACACGATCACAATACTTCCTCTTACTAGAGAAAGTAAAAACACTGGCTTAATCAAGTTTTGTGTAGTATTTAGTACCTTTAAAAGCTGAGATGTTTTGAATAACTTAATAATTGTAAAATTACTTTGTTGCAAGCCATTATTTTATTTTGAATTTCTACTATCATCTTATTAGCAAACCTGCCAGGAGTTATTTACTAGATAGTCTTTATAAATTATTTAATTTATTATAATAGATTTTAGCACCCCGACAATTATTGTTTATAGTCATGTTACAAACAAAGTAGAAGTATTAGTAATAAAGAATAGAAATATTACTAGGGTGATATATCTTGCAAATGAAGTTCCTGAAAATGTTGACATAAATAATGTATCTAAAACCGATTCAAAGTTACAAAAACTGATTTAACTTCATAGCCTGTTGTTATTAAAAATAATTTCTAATGTAAAAAAACTGATTTACACACAAATCTTCGATTACATGAGAATTATTAGAAGTTTTAAATTTATAATTCTCACATTATATGATTTATTATAAGTTTTTTTGAAATGAATTTTTCTGTAGATTATTTTGTTGTGTGTAATGTTAAAATGTGTAATTAAGTAAAAATGGGGTGGCCGGCATATCAGTAACTATACTTATTATATCAGAAAATGAAAAAGTTAGAATTGCATCATAATTAATTACCTACCTCAATGCTTCAATAATGAATTATTCTATCGAATAAGTAAGAGCCAACAGATTTCTATTGTAATGTATATTTGAGGAGTACATGATTCATCTGGCAACGTGATACTTATCAAGGCTCCTTTTGCCGGCAATTGGGATAGAAAAATGAGAAACTCTTTGAGGTGTTCTGGCAATGATAACCATTTATGACGATTTGAATAAACATACTCGCTAGTTCAAAAATCATTTTTCACATACTGGAGCTTTATTATACAATACAGTGTTTATTGTGCTTAGTGTACGATGCTTAGTGCAACTAGAGGGGGACGAAATTTAGCTTGGCGTCCATTATAACACCAAGTTCTTAAGGAAGAGTACATATTCATAGCTTTTTACTCCATTACTTAGTCAAACATAATGGAATCCTTAATTATTTCAGAATATTACAGAAAGATTGATTGTTCGAACTCGTATGCACATTTTCCAATCTTTCTGGAATTAAATGCAATCCACTAAATTAAGAAAGAGTTTCGTGACATTCACAATTTCAATATCTTACTGGGGCCTTCAAAAATGATTTTCACATTATTTATATAAAACCAGGAACATCTTCTGCGGAGAAATATGAGGCGTCTCTGCCTAAAACACAATTACAACAATTACATTGACATCACCAATACTTACAGAATATTCATAGAAACTGCAAAGATAGTTGATGCGTGTAATCATTTTGGTCTAACGTGCAGTTTTAGTTCACCATAACTCACAATCGCTCAATACTGACAGCTAAAAAAGAGTCCACAATATACTGTTTAGATCGTTTGGATTGGCTTTAAACCCTCTCTCTCTACAAATTTAACCAGGAATATCCTATGACCAAAATTGGACATGCGAGCTCTAAAAAACAAAAAATAGCTTCTAATTCCTTCCATTACAACAATTTGTTTACTATCTTTGACCAAGGTTTTTTATGTTCATAGCATAAGTGCACTATGAGTAATTTTATCTCAATTTCCCCTATTGTTGTAGAAATTTCTGGTAATAATCAAGCTCATACCGATTGCTTTGAAGAGGGGCGCCTTTGATGAAGTGGATTTAAAAAAAAAAAGACTTCTCAATCAGTAAAGTGTTTGGTATTGCAGCAGTATTATTTAATAGCACATAATAAAGGCTCTGTGATAGTTGAAGTGTTTAATAGAACCGCCATGTTGGGTACATTGCTCATTACTTGGTTGGAGCCCAGGTCTTGCCTTGGTTATTTTAATTTTGGAGGTGTTAATAGGAATAATACATAGTATGTTTACATTCTTCATCCCGGAACCATAAATGCGCATGAAAATAACAAGTGTTACTTCAACTTTTTTTTACTAATATACCAGTACGAAAACCAGGTCTAAAACTTGCTAGTTGTCATGTCATCCATTTTGAATTCAAATAAAATTCTCACTTTCCACCCTTAGTGTGGAGTAGACTTACTTCCTTCATTTTAAATCACAGAGACAGCCCATAAATTTCAATCTAAATACAAACAGAAAATTACTGAGCACACTACAGCTAAACAGCTTCATCTCTGTTTATAATGTTGTCACTTTGTTAACCACTTACTCTATTGTTATAATTATTCATTTCTGACTAATGCAACTTTCCTAGTCGTGCCGCTGTCATACTCCTTGCAAATGTATCATTAATATCATGGAAGGTGTACCTATTTTAAACCAGTTTTTTCTTTTAGATATTATATTTAATATTTCAGCTAGTTTTGCAATTTTTATAGAATATATAAGGGTTAACAATAAAATAGTTTTTAAAAATAACTATAAAAATATCTGGTGTGACATAGTCACACTAATTTCTTTTTATACAATAATAGATGGTGAAGCGAGTGGGGTGTCGAGAGAGGTTATGGGTTCAATATTAGCAGAATGAGGAAAGAAGGAATATTTTGCTTTAGGGAAGTCAAACAACAGAGGAATAGGGTACTGGAGAAGCACTGGAGTGCCACGGAAGGGTGTCGCCAGGCTAACAGATTAATAAAAGGTATAATATAGCGGAACTTGAAGTGTCTTAGGGCTCAGAGGAGCAGAGCTGAGCTCTTCTGGGTACCCGGACTTGCGGGTATAGGGGACAATAAGAGGGCGGAGGAGTTGCCTCAAGTGGGATCCTTGTTACCGTTTTATGGTCCCGAAACAGCAGTAGCCGTCACCAAGCAATTTTGTAACACGGAAGTCAAACATTGGAGAATAGGGCCCTGGAGAGACAAGGAAGGTTGTCTCCATGATTTTAAAAAAGATTTGTAAAAAATATGACAGAAGACTTGAAGTATCTTCTCCCCGTCAATAGGATACCATTGTCGTAGTAGATGTATTGGCTGGACATTCTTAGGTATCCAATCATTTACACAAAATAGACAGGGCGTCTAGCCTTTGGTGTCAGAATTGTGACGGACGAATCAGGGAAACGGTGTACCACTACCTAGGCCAGTGTCTCTCGTTTCACTAATACGAGATGCCGCATATTTGGGAGGGTAAAACTTTAAAGGAAATGCCTGGAGGAGTTGGAGATAGATTATAGATATCTTAAGATGTTGTAGTCAGCCGGTAGATTGTTGGGGAAATCTTTATAGTAGCATGTTTTTCTTATGGGGCGATAAGAGCCACGTTGGCCCACACCTTCGGACACCCATTATTAATAGTAAAATGATAATACAATAATAAAATGCACAGATTTTTTTAAAACTAGAAATTATATTTATTTGACCTATATAGATGGTGGGGGTAAATGTTCCTATACAAGAAGTAGAAGTGATTACATTGTAGTCCAAAGACAATGTCAATGACATTGAATTGCAAATGATATTTGGAAATTGAAATCATAGATTTTTCAGAAATCCCAAAAAACAATTTTTCAGAAGGTTTCAAATACGTATATATATATGACTATATTTATATTCTGTGCAGTAGCATTTCTGGTGAAAAGGAAATCGTAGCCGTTTTTGAGAAATTTTCTAAAAACTCGAAAAACCTATTTCGTTAACCGATTTTCTTCAAATCGAATTCCAATTATGTTTCTAGTTTACTATATAGTAGCATTGCCTGCAAGTAAACGCGCCTCATTACATTTTATATCTTGAATCAAATTTTTACCCGATTTTTTGTTATACGTTAAATTTGCATTTGAATTATATAAATAAAGTTTTAGCCTTGCCAGAAGGTAGACTGCCCAAAGCATTAGCTGGGGAAGTTATAAAACATAGAATATATTGGCACAAAGAAAACTTAGAGTTATTTGGTAACCTAAACATTAGCTTGGATTATGTAGGTGTTAATCAAGAAACTGTGGTGGCTTGTTTTAAAAGTAATTTTAAGGAAAATATGATACTAAAAGCGCAATCTTCGAGCTTCCATTTCTTATATAAACATCTAATTACTGATCTTGGAGAGATGGTCACTACATATCCGATGCTAACAATTTCGGCCTTATGAAGATCATTTTCAAGTTAAGTGGGCAGTTAGTTAATTTAAATTGTAATGTAATGCGTTCGGAGGAACAGTGGTTATGTACCCTCTGTAACTTAGGAGAACGTGAGGACATGTGCCATTATTTAGGGAAATGCCCTATTTTAAAGGAATATAGAATTAGGTGGCTGGGGAAGAAGGCACTAAGCCAGGCAGAAATTATTGACTTATTCAATGGTGGAAATTGGACAAATTTGTTTTGCTTTCATGTTTCGGCTTATAAGTTAGATACAATACTTAGAATTGAATACAATACTAAGTATTTCCTTATAAGTGAATACAACACTTAGAATTTTGTTTCTGTTTTATTTTTAATTCAAAATATTATGTGTATATATCCTCTCTCTTTACTATAGGATTTGATTTACTTTTTCTTTAACTTACTTTAGTAAGTAAGTTATTTTTTCATTAGTTTGTAAGATGAACTCAAGGCTGACAGTATACAGCCATGCCTATCAATAGCTATCAGTTTATTGTTCGTATTGTTTTTTGTTTTTTTTTTTTTGTTCTATAAAGTAGCATAAAGTGATAGTACTTTATATTACCATGCAGTGGTACTTTAGAAGAAGAATTAACGTTGTTCTTCCCTCAGAAAACCCCAGAAAATCAATTTTCCTAGAAATATATTCAATAAAAGCGATATGTATTTGTATGTAGATAGTATACGAACTTTTAAAGAAAATTGTAGGAGCCGTCTTCAACAAAATCGGGAAAAATTGAACAAACCATTCCAGTAAAGTTGCACTTCTGGTTAAAAAAATTTTGATCAAAACATTATTATCAGATCTATTTGGAATTACCGATACGAAATATTAAGTTTGAGCTTACTGATTTTTGTATTTTAAATATTTTGTTCGCACACATAGACCCAGTGGCTAAAAATTGCCCTTTTTCTTCATCACCAGATAAGAAATTACTCGGATCGACTTCCTTTTACATTCTCTTTCTTTTAGGAGTGTATATACATATCTGTGTGGCTGTAAACAAAATATATCAAAATTGAAAAATTGCAGGGAGCTCAAACTTGGTATTCCATCCAGATATAACTTAGCAACTTGGTTTTGGAACCTAAGTGGGCGGAGTGTCAAATGTGTCAGGCCAATGACTGTGTTAGTATGTACGTCTGTGGGTGGAGTCGTATGACGTCTCAGCTACTAAAAAAGCTGTTGATAATGGGCGGAGCTTAACAACCGTTTGGGTGCCAGAACTAAGTTGCCGAGCTATACTGCTTATCGCTTTCGACGAAAGTTTCGGCAAATCCATCAACCGGAAGTACGACTTTACTTAACGGTTTTATCAATATTTTTACGATTTTCTTTAAAATTTGTATATTATCTATATACATAAATACCTTAACCCGGGAAAATTGATTTTTTTGGATGATTCGGGGGAGACGGGAGACATTAACCTTTCCACTAAAGCACTGCTTCAATTCAATGTAAGGTGGTTGTGCTGCCACCCACAAATAATATTAATATCCACTGGAATCATTGCTAGAATTATAAATTTTAAGAAAATTGGTTAACCGGAAGTACACCTTTACACAGACCTACGGAATAGGTTTTTGTTTTTTTTGGAATTATCTCAAAAACGACTACAACGATTTCCGTTAAAAGTTGGAATGCTAATTGCACAGATATAAACCTATCATATTTATTTCAAACATTTCCCCCCCCCCAAAGAATTGGTTTTAGATAATTTTTGAAAAATTTGTGGCATAAAATTTCAAATATAATGAGGTGTTGGTTCAATGTTATTGGCACGCTCTTCATTTCCCTACCTGTTTCGGTTTGGTTGATTCGTACTTGTCTTTCCACCATTTCTACATTTATGATAGCACAAATGAGTAAAATTTGTAGTTTCAAATTCTAGATTTTAGTTATATTGATCACATTCTTACCCTTTCGTCTCAATTGTGACCTTACAACAGCTTTTTTAAGTGAAAATAATACAACACAGGAAATCATCACGATCTTCACACTAACCATAATAGCAAGGAAATAAATATAAAAAAATCTATAAAACCAAATAGTCATAGTTAAGTAGAAGCCCTCTGTTGACAACTGTAAAACTCTAATTCTAATTGAAAAAATAAAACACCATTGCATATGTTTAGGTATTTGGGCTCGTTGGAATACATTTCCCCCAACGGTAACACTATATTTCCTTAAAGGTGCGTTGAAAATTTACGACACTACACATCTCTTAGTGTTTATGTACACATGTAGACTGTTCCCAGAATAATAATCAAGACCTTTCCATGTAATATCATCCGAATTTCTACTTTTAACAATTTACCTTTTATATAAATAAATTTTTAGATTTAACTATAAATATTTTATATCTTTAATTTGTTTAATTTTTTTGTAATCTTAATAGAATTATGACGCAAATATCGTTTAGTAAAATATGATTTCATCTTTCCTTAATAGTTTATAAGATTTCATCAGAGACATTTTCCGTGATAGCCTGCTTCATTTTGTGGTCATCGACCGGTTTCGAACGTTTGCCCATTTTCAGGATGCGTTTGTCAGACAGTGTGATAACACAGACTTGCACAGAGCAAATTCAGTTTCTTCACTCAATTTAGTAGGAGTGTATAAACTGAATTTGCTCTGTGCAAGTCTGTGTTATCACACTCTTTGACAAACGCATTCTGAAGATGGGCGAATGCCCGAAACCGGTCGATGACCACAAAATGAAGCAAGCTACCACGGAAAATGTCTCTGATGCTTTCCAGCTCTGTGGGACCAAGCACCACAACAATTATAAGATTTCATATATTAATAGTTAATCAGATTTAATACCTCTGGATACGCTGCAACTTTTGCGTAATAGTGTTACTAGCGAGACTCCATGATGGAGCTGCATAAGTTAACATTGGTCTAACCAAAACTGCATATAATAATATTTTGTTTGCTACACTCAGTGTTGACCGTCTTCTGTTCAACAGTGGAAATAGAGTTACAATCAGTGCTTTACCTTTCTCACATTGATCGTTAATATATGCTCGGTAAAAGTCAACCGCTTATCTGAGGTGGCCCCTAAATAAGTTACCGTGTTGTTCCATTCTATTATTTTTCCACTACACGTTATGTTTGCGCCTACTACTGGCCTCCTTTTGGTAGGATTAATTTTGATTATCCAACCATGAAAATATTTCAATATCCTATGCATAGACCTATTTAAACGTACTAACTGTAAAGCGAATTCTCCACAAGGATATGAATTTCTCCACTATAAACAATGCAGCATCGTCAGCAAAAAGGGACAACGAAATATCTTTGTGCAAAATATCATTTATATACGTAAAAAGCAGCGGTCCGCGTACAGAGCGTGGTGAAACCCCAGCAATAACATTTCAATTAATACTTGAAAACTATGTTCTGTTACGATACAGCCATACTCGCAACAAGTGCAGACATCACATCAGCTTCACACAATTTACAGACACATTTAAATACAACAGAATTATGGGCAAAAAAGTGGCGAATTAAAATGAACCCACAAAAATGCCAACATGCCGCATTTACTCTCCGGCGGGGTACCTGTCCTCCAGTCTTCTTCAGTCACAATCCTCTCCCTGTAACAGATCTGGTACGCTACCTTGGGCTCTTCATTGACAAAAGACTCACGTGGAACCCGCACTCAAGACTTAAAAGACAAGCACTGACTAAAAAGGCCAAACTTCTTTACAGACTTATCGGAAGACGATCGAAATTACCTTCAGAACTCAAAAGACTGATATATATTTCTATAATCAAACCAATTTGGACTTACGGACTTGAATTGTGGGGTTCAGCTAAACCTACAAACTTACGTACCATTCAGACATTCCAATCTAAGCTACTTCGACAGATAGTTGATGCTCCTTTCTACGTCTCAAATCTTACGCTCCATAATGACCTCAACATCCCTTTCGTACAACAACTTGCCAAGACAAAATATCATAAACTGCATACTACTCTCGCCTTTTGCTCTAATCCCTTTGTACAATCTCTAGCCTCCACTACCATCCCTGACAATCCACCTCGCCGTTTGAATCGCCAGTAGCCCCCAAGATTTCCTTCGGGACTGATCAGTGCTACTGGTATCCCGTAGAGAGTGTTATACCGCTGGGTAGTTTTTCTCCTCCTGCCTTCTCACAGCCTACAGTTTCATTATTCAACATCCTATGTACTCATTGTATATATGTAATACAGATTGTAAATTTCTAAATAAACAAACAAAAAAAAAAGGTTCTGTTAGATATGAATGAATTATTTCTACAGTATATTCTGGAAAATTGTAGATTATCAGTTTGTACAGATCCCCCCCCCATCTCATACTGTATCAAACGCTTTTTCGATGTCAAGCAATAACTTAACCGTATGATTTTTTTTTTTATTAAACCTTTCCAGTAAACGGTCTGTAATCCAATTGCGTAGTTGTTGAATGTCGCTTCCTAAATCCAAACTGCTTATACTTATAAACTTCTAAAAATATACTAGAGTGATGGTACTTTGATGGTGCTCAGCATTTAAGCAGTTAGTACTAGATCGTGATATCAAAAGAGAATTCCTCCATCAAGTCCGTGTTACATTTAAAAATCTAACATCACACAAATTCCAAATCATCTCGCCAAAAAAATTTCAATTTTTCCGGACAATTTTTTTTCAAATAAAAGTTATACGACATTTATGCGTTTGAACTTCGTTGCGAGTCTTCGTTTGTGAGGTATTTTGTTCATATGCAAACATACACTTCGCTAAAAACCCGGGTAACCATGGTACCTCAAAACTTGTATTCCCAGTGAAAAGTCTGTACAGTAAAGTAAAGTAAAGAAATGCCTATTTTTTCAGGCGGTCTTAACGTCCAACTACCAAATTAGGTGTCGTGGACGGGGAGCGGAAGCACCTACTTTACTGTTAACATTTTTCATATCACTATAAAATTTAGCAGTTATATGCGGGACTCGAACTGGGGTCCTCCCACTTACAAGTCCCCATGCTCATAACCACTACACCAACACCCGCCGCCCCCAACTCTGTCCTGTATTAAGTAAAAATAAACATTTTATATCATGATATTCGTATTTTGTAATCTGAAAGTGATGTATTTGTATTGTAGGTTAAGGGCAATTTTTTTTTTCGGGTGTTAATAAAACTAGATTAATATTTAAAATACATTTTATTGTAATATGGAAACAAATTGGCTGCCATGAACAAATATGCGGAGAATATTCAGCAAATAGAATATCATTGAATATTCTAGCTGTACTCAATAAATCACAATTTCACTCCTCGGTGTTAGTATATATATTGAATGAATACAATATTAATAACTCTTTCTAATTGTTTTATTTTGCGATAAAAAGAATTTTTAAATAAAAAAAACAAAAAAAAACAATAATCAATATATATACCTTGTTTATATCTGTATATATAATGCTAGTTTCATTTGATATTATTATAGCTCGTACTTCCTTCCAAGTCGTCCAGTGACCATGCTAGTGGCCTAAAAAGGGAAATTGATGACCAATATTAAAGCTACACCACTATTTTATTAAAAAGAAGGCATATTATATAGCTATTGAAACTTTATATTTTATTATTTTTTGGGTAGGTCTCTAACAGCCTGGACTATTTTTTTTATTACGAGGGTTTCACCGTATCCATCCATATATTTACACATATGTCTTGATTTGTGATACTCTACTCTCCTTTCAACATACCGTCCACTTAATACAGGGAACATCTGCTATTTTTACATGCTTTTAACAGTTTTTTGTTTTTTTAATTTTAAATAACTTATGATCCTAAATATTTTCTTCTTTACACTTTATTTTATTTTTTTTTATGTTTATAATATAATATTATCACCTCTTTTCATAAATTTGTGCCATTACTTGTCTTTATTTTATGTTATTAATGTTATTAAAATTTCTTGAATAGATACATAAACTCTTCGTTGTTTGTTTTTTATATTGATTAGATATTTAATCATTCTATTATCATATTTTTTTTTTCTTTAGTATCATTGTCAGTGAAACAAAATTGATTTCATATTTTCATGAGAATACTTTTTTTGTTAGATATTCCTTATGTAGATATATCTATTAGATTCATTCAAAATTCTGTATATTTTTGAACAATTTATTTTAAATCTCATTATCAATAACTTTATTGTCTTAATTGAAATAACACAATACTATCTCAATTTTTACTTACCTCTATTTCTGCTATTTTTTTATTTTTTTATCGAGGAAGCGTCAGCTCCTCCCTCCTCCGGGCACTAGCCTGGATTCACCGGTCACGGCACTTCATCAGAACTAGGCCTAAAACTTGCCCATTAAGGGGCTCCTCCTGTTCTAAAAAAAAAAAAAAAAAATAGGCCTAGCTCCGAGCCAGGTCGATCCTCTTCTGACGGAGGACCTCCCTGGCAAATGCCGCGACCAGCCCCCAGGTCACCTCGCTCGTCAGCATTGCCCCGACCACATTGTCAGGGGTCAGCCGACCCACCCTTTCTTCCAAGGCAACCCTATCTCTCTCCCACCTCCCACACCCGAAGAAGGTGTGGCAGGCGTCATCGCTTACCCCGCATCCGTAGAGGCAATCACCCAATTCCCGGATCCTCATCCTGTGGAGGTAGGACCCGAAGCATCCGTGGCCGCTGAGGAGCTGAGTGACATAAAAGTCCACCTCCCCATGCGGCCTCCCGACCCACCTCTCCACATCTCCAATGAGTCGGGCCGTCCAACGGCCTCTCGAGTCCCCCTCCCATAGCGCCTGCCACATCCTAAGGGTGCGTCGCCTTTCTTCCCGCGCAGCGGCTCTCCCGGCGCCCTCCACCCTCCTCTCATATATCCTTTTTTTCTCCCGCGCCAGCAACGCGATTGGGATTACCCCGGCTATCACCAATACTGCTGGCTCCGACACAGTCCGGTAGGCCGAGGCAATCCGCAGCCTATTTCTGCTATAAGAGAACGTATTGTAATCGGTCAAATTTTTGATATCTAGTTTTCACACGAAATACAAGTTTTCAGCAATATCTCAAGCATATCTACAGCCGAATTATTCGCTCTGTACAAAGCCCTAGAACATATTCGGAACTACAATGAACCTAAGAAATATATTATTGCTCCGATCTCACTGGAGATGATAGGCAATCGGGGCTCCGATAGTTTGTTGATTCAGTGCATACATACGCTCTTGGAACTATGCCTGCGAGAAAATAAAGAAATCTCCTTTATTTGGATTCCCGTTCATGTGGGGATAAGAGATAACGAACCTGACGACAAAGCTGCTAAAGAAGCGGCATCAATGTCTTGCAGTCGATTGGAAAGCTTTTTCTAAAAAAACAAAATCTTTCCAACTGGGAAAAGGAATGGCAATTAGTGCAGCTGTCAAATAAAGTAAGTAATATCAAGGGTACTACAAAGAAATGGTCAACCTCATATCGAGAGTCTCGGCGAGAAGAAGTTGTCCTAGCGAGAATGAGACTCGGTCATACCATGTTGACACACAGCCACATATTCCGAAGCCGGTATACAGCGCTTGCAATACGACATTAACGGTCCCGCATATTCTATTGGAATGTTCGAAATATGCAAACGCGCCGGGAAAGGTAAATTTGCCGACCAGTCAGTCTTACAGATGTATTAGGAGAAAATGAGGGCAAATAAGATTTTCGAATATCTTAGGGAGGTTCATCTATTTAATTTATTTTGAAACTAGCTATACATATGTATGTGTTTAGTAGTTTGTTGGTGTCTTGTGTATAGGTGTTTATTTTATAAGTGATATAAGGGAGTAGAGGAATATGATTAGACCTAGATTGTTGGTTTGCTGTTGAAATTGTTAGACTGGTGGATATGGATATGCATCCCGGATAAGTCCTTACAAATTAGAAACAGGTGCAAAGGACCATAGCTGTTGTGCACCTTAAAAAAATCCAGAAAAAAAAAACAATTTTTCAGTGTCCCCTGAGTTCAAAAAAAGTTGTTTTTAGAAAACTTATGTGTATGTATGTGAGTAAACATGTGATCAGCATAGCACAAAATCGAAAAATCATAGAAAGCACAAACTTGGCATTCCTTTAGGCATCAATATAGGATGCAGCAGTAACTTTTTCTGTCAAAATTCCTCAACGGGAAATGCCACTTTTATTGAATGGTTTTGTCACTTTTTTGCGAATGTTCTCGAAAATGACTCCAACGATTTCTTTTAAACTTTTACTTTTTTACTTCCTCTTACCCCTAGTAAGAGAAGTATTGTAATCGTGCCCAATTTTTGATATCGAGTTTTTACTGGAAATACCCGTTTTGAGATCCTCTGAGTCCAAAAAAGTGTGTGTGTGTATGAGAACAGCATACCTCAAAAATGAAAAACCGTAGAAAGTCGAATCTTGATATTCCGTTTAGGTATCACCATGGCATCTGACAGTGGGTCATGTGTCAAAATTCCTCAGCCGGAAGTACCACTTTTCTTTTACTTTTTTTTTTTTTTTTTTACTTTTTTGAATTTTTCTCAAAAATAGCTCCGATGATTTTCTTCAAACTCGGTATATTAAGTACACATACAAAGAGCTACAACCTTTATTTGGAAACATTTCTCTGGGAAAATTCATTTAAGGGCAGTTATGGGGAGAGGTGGGGTTAGGTTTTCATTTAAAGTGCTATTTCAGTTTATTAAACAATTCTATCATCTAAATAATGTTAATTAGAATTAAATGTGTTGTTGAAATTCCGAGTTTCAAAAAAATCGGATTATCGAAAGTGCGTTTACATGACCACTTTACTAAATGATTTTTTTCACTTTTTCGCGATTTTCTCAAAAATGGATCCGACGATTTTCTTGAAAATTTCAATTAAACTAAACATACAAAGATCTACAACTTTTATTTAAAACATTTCTCTGCGAAAATTCATTTAGCGGCACTTTTTGGAGGAGGGGTGAGGTTATGTTTTTCTCTAAATTGCTATCATAGTTGATTATGCAATTTCTATCATCCAAACAAAATTAATTAGAAATAAATAGATGGCCAAAATTCCGAGTTTCAAGGAAAATTAGTAAACCGGAAGTGCCCTTTTTTACTGGACAGTTTTTTTCAGTTTTCGACGAATTTACATTAAATTTCGTACATAAACTATAAAATTTGTCAATTATAAGTTTGAGAACTGTGGAGAAAGAGAAAGTTGTGTGAGTGTTTCACACCAGATTTTTACATCAATTACCCATATTATCAGCTATAACTTTTGTTTGAAATATTACTCTTGTAATAATTTTCATTTAAGGTGGATTTTGGAGGAGAGGTGAGGTTGTTTTCCCTATCTATAAAGAGCTATTTCAGTTTTTTTTTAATACAATTTTGTCATCTAAATAATATTAATTAGAATTGAATATGTTGCCAAAATTCTGAGTTTGGAGGAAATCAGATAATCGGAAGTGTGTTTTTACTGAACAATTTTTCAGTTTTTTTTCGGTTTTCTCCTTCAAAACACCAGTGGATTTCATTAAATTTGTTACACTATCTATGAATATAGACAGAGATTATCTATCACTTTTGTGTGCAACTTTTTTTCCGATGAAGTTCATTTAAAGAAGTTATGAGGGAGTGGACGAGGTTATTTGCTTTCTTCAAAAAAGTCATTTTTATTAAATTTAGATTCTCCCATTGATATTAAATTAAATATAAGTAAATATTTAGTAAATATGACAAATCTCTTCTTTTTTTTTACAATCTGTAATATTACTATAAGTAAATGTGAGCTTAGATACATGTGGCTTCAAGGCTTGAAGGAGGTGGCCAATGCCACTCTTCCTGGTCTTGTTACTCTTCTTCCTGTGACAGGAGGTCCCTTGGCCACTGGCGCTTCAATTGTCTGGGAGGATTCCCAGGAATGGTTAGGGAGGACAAGTTTGTGACGTGCGGGTTCGTGTGTATTCCTAGTTTACTGAAGAATCTTTTGTAAATTTGTTGTGTTAAGTCGTATACAAATGGGATTTGTGAAGGTCAGTATGTAGCGTCATATTAGAAACATAGTATGGGCAATGTGTGATTGTTCGCAGTATCTTGCTCTGTATGGCTTATATCCGTTTAATGTGTGTCGGTAAGGCAGTTCTCCAGAGTTGTAGTCCGTTGGTCCAAATTGGTCTTATTATGGATTTGTTTTTAAAGTTTAATTTAGATCTTTTGTCAAGTAAGCGTTTTACTAGGAAGTATCTGGTTTTCATTGACTGTCGAGTTTTCGTTACGTGTGTGTTCCAAGTCAAGCGTCTATTTAGGTAGAGTCCAAGGTATCGGATGTCTTTTTCGTGTGGTATAGGAGTATTGTTAATATACACAGTCGGACAGTTTGATCGTCTGAGGGTGGATGTTATATGTGTATATTTTGTTTCATTAATTTTGATTTTCCAAAGCTGTATAAGTGTTCCTGTATAAGGTTTAAATGGTCCTGTAGGAGTGAGGATGCAGTGATGGCGTCTTTGTGAGTTGAAAGTATTGCTATGTCGTCTGCATATGTAGCCAACAGTGTGTCAGTAGATGTTAAATCTAAAGAAAATTTGTCAATTATAGTTCTGTAAACTGCCGTCAGAGTGTGGGAGTACTTCTTAGTTAACATAATTATATGATAGATAATACTCGAATGTGATTATCTTGCAGTCCAGAACACAATGTTTATTTCAAATCCTAGAAACATTTGAAATCTAATTTCTCAGATATTCCAGATTTCAAATCAATTTTTCTGAAAAAATGTGAAGAAAACAACATTTTTTTTTTTCTTTTGTCTAATTGAAATCAGGAAAGTTAAAAAAATAAATAAAAAAAAAAAATTGTTTTTCAATTATTATTTTACATTGAATGTTGTATAAACATTTTATTTTGTAACCACATTTCATTCATGTCACTGTTGCATATGGGCTAGTCCCCAGATTGAGAATATACTCAAGTGGATATCTGTCTGTCTGAGCAGTTTCCAATGACCAAAATATCCAGCCACATGTCCCAACTGTACATAATAGACACTATTAGACAATCAAACCGCTAGCCCACCATTTAGTGGTCTTCATGCTGGCAGTAATCTGTTGTGGCGGCTTTACTCAACTATTCCTGGTTGTTTTATAACGCCTAGATTTCTGTTTGTTTATATAAAATTAAATAACAATATTTTTTTTATTATCAGATAGATTCATCTACTTTGTGTGCAAAAAAAAATTATTTTCAAATATTACATGTTTTTTTTGTTTTTTTTTCAGTTGGCGCTGGAGGTGATGATTCCAGAGGATATAGAACTGCTGAGCAACAAGCTAGAGAACTGACCAGATGTATAAGAAGAGAAGTGAACAAATTGTCTGAAAAATGGAACGCTCTAATTGATAGATCGGCAAGATTACACGATACACTAGATGACACACTCACTGTAAGTTATTTTTATTTATTGGATTGTGGATATTTTTGTTCTCCTTTTGGAAATGTCTAATTGTCAGTTTCAGATTGTTTTGTGGGCTGTTTTTTAAACAGTAGCTTTTGCAAAATTAACAAAATCTTTGAAAAATGACTTTAAACCATAATTTAAACAAAAAATAGAATTTACATTTTCGAAATTAATTGAATTTTTTTTTTGTATTTATTCTGGGCTATTATCCCTTAAGAATAACAAAATGAATAATAACAATAAGATGGCCTTAGGATCTTGGCCTTAATGATGCAGTTTATATCTACAATTGTGAACATTTACTATTTACTATAATACACCCTAGATTTAATTGTTTGGCATTAAATTTAAGATGATTGGGTAGATAAGAGTTGGGTCAAGTAGCGACATTTGAAGGTGTAGAGGTTGGGGGGGAATGTCGGATGTGAAGTGGAATGTAGTTCCAGAGGTTAGTTAGTAGGATGGATTTGGAAGGATCTGGAGAAAGCGGAGGTACTGTGTGGGGTCTGCGTTCACGGGAATTTAGGAGAGGATATATGTGATAAAAAAATACAAATATATATATAGAAAATATGTATAGAATATATATTTATATATGTGTACATATATATATATACATATAAATTATAATTAAAGAAATAATAGATATAAAGAATGACATATACGTTATATTATGTCTATACAAAAAAAGTAATAAAATTAAAAACTGATTTAATAGATACTATTTATAAGATACTCGTACAGGTAATTATGACCTACCTAATTTTACCTTTTGTGCTCCACAATCTTCAAAAACAAATTAAACTGGAGTAAAATCTAAAATTTAATGATACAATATTTAGTTCAATATTATAAAATCATTTTCTTTAATTTATTTTTTATAACTTCCTACTAAGTCATACATATTACATAGAAGTTGTGAATTGTAAAGTGAAGAAATGAATTATTCGCCATTAAATAATCGGCTTTATTGCTTTTCTCTGATACTGAAAAAATTGTGACTAGAAATTACAATATTAACTGATAAGAGAAACTAAAAATATTAAACTGAACATCAGTATTTTTATAGTTGGATAGTGTACTAGTTGGAAGTTGCGCCGCTAGATGTCAGTAGAGTATTGATTGTATTAAAAGCATTGGAGTAAACTAAAAAGGGTGTTAAAATAAAATAATATAAATCTCTTTTAATTGAACTAGTGTAGTGATACATTGCTTTTCATTGAATACAGTTGACGTTGACATATGTTTCACTTATTTAACCATAATCTCTTTTATTTTATTTAATACCATCAAACGCATTACTCCAGAAGACTTTATATATATATAAAGTGTGTGTGTGTGTGTGTATGTTGGCTTCTGTTTTGTGTATACTACATCTATAGAATGTAAACGAAATACTTTGTAAAACATCCTTTTTGAAATGGTATTAAGAATAATTATTCATTTGGTCTCCTTATACATACATGTTCACTAGTTAGAATGGCTCTTGTCCTGGCATGATAAAAAAGCTAGAGATTTTATTACTCGTTTGTTTCTTGAAGCATTTGAATCTCAGCCCACAAATAGCATTCTGTTTTATTCGAATATTGATTAAAGTAGTAATTTCAACCAGTTCCTTATTGAGGTAGATTGATTATCAATCAGTTTATTAGATGTAACACATATTTGATCATTTAAATATATCTTTAAGTGAATCGGTTTAATTACTTTATATTTTATTACTTTTAAACATAGTAGATATTAATCAAGACTCAATGTTTTCATTTATTTTCATCAAAGAAACAAACAATTCTGATTATTGAAGGTTAATTTCCCCATAATGGTGTAGATTTATTTATAAAATTATAACATTATTTGAATCAGTTTTTCTTTAAAAAAAAAAAATATATATTTCTTGGTAGTTCTGTGAGTGATGCGAAAGAGTTTAATCATTCATTCACATTTCAATAAGCTTAAGAATTGGTGTGAGAGAATTGAGCCTTTGGTGCGAGAATTCAGGGTTCGATTCCCATGAGGGCAAAATCGGTGTTGACCTAACATTTTGAAAAAGTGGAAAGCTACAGTTAGTAGCGCCCTAGGTAGCAAAGACCGGAACTAAACGGCGAAACCCATACAAATGGCCGTCTGGCAAGCCTTGGCCCTTCATGGGTGGTTGCGTCATAGGTTTTTAATTTTTTATTTTAAGAATAATAGCTCTTAGATATGATTACCTACTTAGTATTAAGGAAAACTTGGACTACAATTGGCATTGCTATTTTTGACAATCGCAATAAGGTTCCCTCCAGATTTTTACTTATGGTAGAATAAATTCTTCCTAGTATTCTTTTAATTGTTAAAAGTTAAAAGACAGTAACATCCGCTTAAATATCAGTCCAAAATATATTCTTATAGAAATCCAAATTGTGTTTATTGTTGTTGCAAACATTATAAATACACTTTTACTTTTCTCTTACTACTAGTAAAAAGGAAGCATTTTATTGTAATCGTGGCAAAATTTTCGATATCAAATTCGAAAACTTTTTTCTTTTTTTTTTTTTTGAAAATGGTATCTATGTTTTTGTTATGTATGAACAGCATAAAACAAAAACGAAAAATTGTAGAAAGTTCAAATTTGACATTCCGTTTAGGTATCACCATAGGATCCGACAGTCAAAAATTCCTCAACCGGAAGTACCAATTATTACAGTATTCTGGTGTTTTAAAGCCGGATAGTAAAGAATAGAATCGGGGGGGGGTGAGTCTCATTCCACTGCGACCTACAAATTGAGGTCTATTGTGGATCCCCTTAAATTACAGAACAGCCCTCAGCCTTGCCCTCCTAATCAATCCTAGCAAAGCTGAGAGCGGCTCCGTCATGAAGCTTTCAGCTTCGGGATTGCCCGTCCCCAATTGAAGAAACCTAATCCTCGCCAGGCCGGCGCACTCACAAAGGATGTGCGCCGGGGTCTCCTCCTCTACCTTGCAGAATCGGCATACCGCACTATCCGCAAGTTGTAGGTGGTGCATGTGTCTATTCAGCCTACAATGCCCTGTTAGTAGACCCACAATTAACCTTATATCCCTTCGGGTCTGGCTCAGTAGGTCTTTGGTAAATTTAGGCAGATGTCTTTTAATGAAGAGCTTTGCCTGCCTCTGTCCTGGTGTTCCCTCCCACCAACGCAGACGCTGATCTTCTATCCACCCCCTGATAGAAGTTTGGATGAGGCTCCTGGACAAGCCGCAGAAGGGTTCGGGGCCTATAAAGGTATCCTGCGAGCCCTCCCTCGCTAGGGCATCCGCCCTCTCATTGCCCAGGAACCCCGCATGTCCCGGCACCCAGGCGAGTGTCAGTTTATTCCGAGTACCCACCTCGGTGAGGGCAAGTAGGCAGTCCCACACCAGTCTTGAGACTATTTGGTGTGAGGAAAGTGCCTTCAGGGCTGCCTGACTGTCGGAGTATATGGCCACTCTTCTACCCACTATCCTTTGCCTTATAATCTCCCTAGCGCAGAGTTGTAACGCCACGACTTCAGCCTGAAAGACCGTGGCGTACTTCCCTAGGCTGGCCTTAATTTTAACTTTAGGCCTGCCCCCGTAGACCCCAGCTCCGACCCCAGTCGGAGTTTTGGATCCATCTGTATACCAGATCGAGTTACCGAACAGGGGTGGGTCGCAGCCCCATTCGCCTCTGCTCGGTATGACAATATGGAAGTTCCTTTCGAAAAATACTTAGGAACCATCCTATCCGTTGGCATCCCCAGAAGATAGTCCGCCTTGATTTCCTCAATCAACCTCTGGTTATTACGATCATGCCTAGAGGTGATGGGAGGCGGCCTCTGCAGGAGCCTATGTATTCCCATTCTGGCTTCGCCTAGAACGAGAATGTGTAATGGTGGCAGATTGAGGAGGACTTCCAACGCCGCAGTCGGGGTGGTCTTCATGGCCCCCGTGGAACCAAGGCATGCTCGCCTTTGGATCCCACCGAGCCTTTCCACCGCCCCCTTCTGCAACGTTTTGGTCCACCAAACTACCGACCCATATGTAACCATGGGTCTGATGATCCTGGTGTAGATCCATAGTGACAAACTTGGGCGCAAGCCCCAGTTTCTCCCACAAAGCCGTCTGCATCAGCCGTCATCTATTAAATGACGCATCGGCTAAGTGAGAAATTTTGTCAATGTGTTGGTTCCAAGTGAGTCTTCGGTCGAAAGTAACGCCAAGGTACTTCGCCTACGTCGCAAATGGAATCGGGGTGTGCCCAAGTAATGGAGGCCTAAGGCCTTCCAACTTGTGGCGCAACGTGAAAGGAACTATTATGGCTTTGTGGGGGTTTATGGACAAGTCCTCCTCCCTACACCAATTCCTAACCAGGTTTAGAGCTGCTTGAACCCGCTCTGCAATCGTAGTAGGGTATTTGCCTCTTACCACGATTGCCAAATCATCTGCGTAGCCTAGGCAGTCAAAGCCATCCGCAGATAGTTGGTGGAGGAGGTCATCAACGGCCAAAGTCCACATCAGAGGGGACAAAACCCCTCCCTACTTTTACCCTAAGGGTGGTCTGATCTATTGACGAGATGTTAATTCGACTACTTAGGCCAGACTCCATCCAGCCGCATAACACTGCTGGTACTCCTCTTTTATGGAGAGAGTTGATGACCGAGATGCGCGAGACGTTATTGAATGCGCCCTCAATGTCCAAAAAGGTGGCTACTGCAATTTCCTTGTCCTCCAAGGATTTTGATAGCAGCCTGTTAAGATCATCCAGTGCGGCCTCAGCCGACCTACCTGGTTGATAAGCGTATTGGCGGGCACTTAGGGGGTTTGCACGCAAGACCTCATCCCTGATATATCTGTCCACCAACCTTTCCAGAGCTTTGCTCAGGAAAGAGGTTAGGCTAATCGGTCTATACGAGCCTGGCGTGAGATCAGACACTCTACCCACCTTGGGGAGGTAGATCACCTTGACCTCACGCCACGGTACCGGCGTATATCTACGGGCTATGCATGCCCTAAAGATTCTACACAGGTATGGTAATAGAATATCTAGTCCTTTTTGCAGAAGGACCGGGTAAATCCCATCCGTCCCAGGAGATTTGAAAGGTAGGGATTTATTGATGGCCCACCTGACTTTGCTTGGCAAGCCGGATAGTAAAGTGGTGGTACATCCTACTTTCATTGAATAGATTTCTTTCACTTTCTTGGCGATTTTCTCGAATATTGTTTCACAATTTTTTTTAAAAAAAACTTGGCCTATCAACTACACAGATTAAGAACTACAACTTTTATTTGAAACATTTCTTTGAGAAAATTCATTTAAGGCAGCTTTGTGGGCAGAGAAGTGGTGGGGGTTATGTTATCCTATTAAGAAGTGCTAATTTAGCTTATTTTATACGATTCCTTCATCTAAATAATATTCATTAGAATTAAATATGTTGCGAACATTCTGAGTTTGAAAAAACTAGGTTTACCGGAACTGCAGATTTATTGAACAGTTTTTGCGGATTTTTTTCCATAAAAACACCAAAGGATTTTATTAAATTTGATATATTAACTTATGAATATGGAGTCCTATAAGTTTCGTTTGTAACTTTTTCCCCTAGAGAATTCATTTAAGGGGGTTTTTTAGATGAAGGGTAGGGATAAGAAGTTTCGTCAAAAAAATAGTTTTATTAACTTAAGATTCTCCCATTGATATAACAGTGAAGACAACTATACATCTAGTAAGAAGTATAAGTTTGAAGAAAATTAAGAAATTTGTTATTTTTTAACTTTTTAAATTTGTATTAAGAGAAAGATAGTTCTGTCAGATTTTTATATTCGTAAATATATGTACAATATGCCGACCAGATAGAAGTAAATTACACTAAATAGAAGTAATTTCTATCCAGGTCCCTAACATGGTTCTTATCAGTGCTCCATTAACATTCAAGGCTACACGACCCTGAAGAAGCTCATTGTAATATGGCCGAAACGTCGATTTGTAGGCAAACCACTGACGCGGTGTTTTCATTAACTCAGGTGTTTTACAGAAATAATTTCACTCAAATTTCTTCGGCTGGTATATTAATTTACGCTTGATCTTTACTTAGATCTCATTCTTTATATGGAATTTTGTATATATATATTTGCTTGATGGAACTTGAGTGCATACCGGGAAAAGGAGCGAGAATAATTTATTCAAATAAAATATTACTTGATAATGGATTGAAACTTTATTGAAGGGAAAAAATTATTCTTATAATAATTAATAAAATAATATTTACAATTTTTTACACAACTAATTATTTGTCAATCTTAAAAACAAGAAAAAAAAAGAGTTTATTTCTTATTTATTATTAACTAATTTATTGATCCATTATTTTTGCATTACTGATTATAATAGTTATGAGTAGGAGAGAAATTGGATTCACGAGATAAATAAACTGGAAGTAATGTTGAACACTCAATAATAAGGAAAGTAACACAAACTGCCTGGACTTTACACTTAATATATAAAATGGCAGTGAGAGATTTAGAGTGAGCAAAAGAAGGGTTGTTGACGTGTTGTGACTGCTGTATGAACTGTTGCAAGTGTGTTGGAAGACCCCTTTCTATGAGTAACGTAGCTTTATCTAAATAGAATCTCCCACTCTAGTGTGGCCTAACCTAGTGAGTGAGACTGTCAATTTTTGTGTATCTCTCTCTCTGCTTTAGATCCCTCTCTTCGGATTCTATTACACTGATCCATTCAAGACGGGTAATTAAATATCTAGTAAAAATTCCAACATTAAGAGTATTTTTCTGAACTGTGAAAATTGTTGAGGAAAAAACACGTAAGTTTTCCACACAAGATTTTTTTTTTTTTCAATTTATTTCGTGGATTTCATTCCAAAAATGTTTTCCATTAAAAGAAAATGCTTTGCCAAAAATTTTCAATCACATTATCATTTATTCTATATTAAAGAACACAATAATTATTATTTATTTACTTATTTATTTTGCAAATTTACCTTTTACATTTTCGGGGGGCTATAAAAAATATAAATATATTTATTTATTAAAAAAATTATTTTTATGCATAATATTAGACATTGTGCGTAAATTATATAGTTACATATTGCGTGAGTTAATCCAGAGTTTCTATATTAAGTTAGATATAGAAGAATTAATAAAATTTATCAAACTATATATAATTTTCTAACATCTTGCCTAAAATAGGCCTGAACGCCTCTAAAGTTATTGACTATATAACTCTATAAAACCCTACACCTAAACCCTGCGAAAAGTTCATGTCCTAAAGTCATGAGAGTGTGCCATGTATATATTATGTATCAAGCATTAATGAAGATATATATACATAAATATTAAAGATATTTGACAAATTTGTTATAGATCTTAATAGATGAAATTTTTTTCTCTTTATACAGATATACATTATCGACAAATATGACCCACTATACTGTTTTAACCCTGTTTCATAAAGTTATTTACTAAAATTACTTAAACATTTTCCCCCGAAATTGTCTGATTATTTAGGTATGAATTATTATTTTGGTATGAATTATTATTATTTTTTTTTGTTTGTTTAAGATTTATTGACGTTCATTAATAATCCATGAATAAACTATTAAAACATTTTAAAATAAACCCTCTATTTCTCCTAGTTAGTTATACCCTCGTAATTACAGTGTACAAATAAATTAACATTATTATTCTCTTATGGATTTTATAAATATGGTTTTGTTTATTTCCCTAAATAAGAATTCAGATATGACTTTTGTTATGTATTCCATTTCCTTAAATACAAATATTAGCAGTGGGAATATTTGACGCAGACACTTTTGAGTACGAAAATATTTGGTAGACGACGGGCCACTTCTCCGCTAAATAAAAATAAAAGCATATGTTTGCGTCTAGGTTATCTGTCTAGGTTATTTGCAAGTATGTAAGTTTATGGTTGAACTCCCTTTACCATCTCTGTGGTTGTATTATATACTTACCATACATGAATCATACATACATACATACATAGGCCTATCACTTTTATGTAGCATATTTTCCAGGAAAATTTGTTTAGCTAGGGATTTATTTGTAGAACTAATAAATTTGGCATTCCCCTATAATACCTGTATATGCCTACCACTAATACGACTTAAGGTAACTAAACCTTATGGATTTATAAAAATTTATCAATTCTTGTGTTTTTTTGTCACATATTGAGTCTGGCTTCAATATACTATGAGGATTGTAATAATTATGACGTCATGTTAAGTGTTTCATCCAGATTTTTATTTTAGCATATCTACGCTCAGATGCTTCGTTCGAATGCCTAAGCGCCCAAATGTCCTACATCTTTACTCATTTCTTCATTTTGAATGACCGCTGTTTACATCTTGAACACCTCTCTTCTCCTGTTTCATTATCTTGAGTATACGGTACCTATTTGTACGATTTTTATCTTCGAGTTCGTGAAAAAAATTTGTTCTTCCTTATCGCTTCCATATTCTATGGTAAATTATTTGTTCTTAATGTCTTCTTACGACAATAAGAGAAAGTAAAAATCATTGCAGTTTGATATTTTGAGCCGATCGTTTTGGGTAAATACTATTTTTGCTGATAACAATGAAACAAATTTATTGACAGTTGAAGAAAAATTATAATTGCGATAATTTGCTTTGCATGATGACTTGGGAGATAATTTTTTGATAATTGTTTTACCAGATTCGATGATTGAAATACGTAGTACTTACGTATGTTTCAGTCATGCATGAAGCACACAAAGTTTAAGGTTCGTATATTTATGACGAAGAACATTTTGTTAACATAATATATTAACGTCATATGAAAATAATTTTAATTAACTATAAAAATATGAAAGTGTGATATTCTTAATAGTTAAAATAACAACACAGTTCTCTTCTACTATATGGACATAGTAATGTGGTAAGTAGTAACGGAACATGAAAGTAATATTGTGTTTAGTGTTTATTAGCATTATTATCAGAATATATATTTGGGAACACAGCAACATATGTTCAAATATTTAAATCTATGCATTAGAAACATACACACACACACAAAGTGGGCATTATCATTACTAAATATAGAAACAGTATAATATTGGTTAGGGTTGAAAACGTTGCAGCTATCTTTGTTTGGCAACTTTAAAAAGAGATATTTTTGAATCAAATGTATTTCTTTGAACTTACAATCAAAAATATTCGTCTGAATAAAGAATATTTATAACTTACAGCGTAGAATCAATATTCGCAAATTCCAACAAATAATAAATTTTATATCATATTGCTAATTAAAAGGTAAATGTCCCCAGTATTTAAAGATAAAAATATTAATTGACGACATTGCCATTAAATAAAGTTTTCTAATGTTTTGAATTGATATCGCACTTAATTTACTTATTATTTCCTTGATAATTAAATTAATCAAATTTAATATAAATCAAAATATTACGCTTCACTTTTCTAATTTCAAATTATAACTTTAAGAAATAAAAATAAATTAACTAAATAATTAGTTTATGTAAACTCGTAAGATTAATTTCTATTAAATATAATCTTATGTTTGTGGTTGGGATATGTGAAGTTTGTGTTCTCGGATGTTATGGTGCTACCTAATTTCCATATTCATTATCGTTCACTGTATACTTTTGTTTAATATAAACTAATTAAGTAGCTTATACATTTCCTAAGCTTACGTCTACCTAATATGAGAATCTTTCAACGTTATAATTCTGATAGTTCTTTGTTAATATACGTTGGTAAGTAATTCTTCCTTAATAACTGCTCAAACAAAGCAATGTTTTATTAAGGATCTTTTCTTCTAACTTTCTAATATTTAATCCAAGTTTTCCTTTGTTTCCCATTTACATGATCTTACCTAATAGCATTTTGGATGTTCGCTGAGGTCCAAGATAGGAATGGGAGTTACCTTCCTTATACATGCCAAACGGAACGTAATAATTTAACTTAGAAGTGTGAGTTCAAAAATTGTTTACCTTTGACCTATTCAGGAATTGTATCTTGTTCGAGAGCTGTGCTGTTGGAATTTTGGCTAAACGTTCATGAATAGAGGAGTAATCGTACCTTCGCAAGATAAAGGACGTGCCAGTAAAATTGCATTATTTCTAGAAAGAGCAAAATTATAAGGTTGACATTTTTCAGATCGTTTCAATAATTCAAAAATTGACAAAGAGGAAATTTACTAATAACACCACTGTAAAAGATATATTCTGTAACTGATGAGGGCATGCTTCCATGATCTATATCCTAATTAGGTGTCTCATCCCATACCTGTAGACAATGACGCGCAGCTCCTTTTCAGTGTTTGCTGATTAAAGGAAAGGACTATCTTATGCCGTTCAGCTTTACGCAGTTTAAATCGAAAGAATAATGTTGGCCAAGGCAAAATTTCTACTTATTTATATTGTAGAAAGGTTTGACAAATTCTTGCAACAAGAGATCAAGCAGCTGGAAAGTTGATAATAAAAACAAACTTCCATCTGGAAGTTGATAATACCATGATCTTATATCAAGAGTAACAGAACTGTTCCTATGATTTAGCATTGAACCTGCCTAACTAAAAAACAGAGGTGGCTTAAACCCAAAGGTGTGGCACCCAATATCTTAGCATAGTGCCGCTATAACCTCGAGCAGCAAACTCCAAATTGTGCCGTTCGTCCTGGAATTTTCTCATCGCTAATCATCGATCATTTTGTCTCAGCCATTATGGGATTCGTCTTGACATGAAATTCCATTTCTGACCTATTGAAGCATTTCTTAGCACACTGGAGCCTGAAAACCTTAAATCATTCTAAGGTATCCGTCAACATGTCCACGACGCCGTTTATCTAATCCATCGAATACAGCTAAAGAATAAAACATCACCCTTAAATTCTACATTCGGAGGTCTGTTGGTTCATATCCCATGCTTCTCTACTTACACTATGACGATGCAAGTTGCCATTTTCAGGCAAGGCCGATGAATGACTTCAGTCTAAACAAAACGCGCTTTCTGAGATTCTATCCGTCATAGCGTGCTTGCAATTGTATTTTCTTCCATTGTACTTGCCAAGGTCACAACTCAGCGACATTGACTGTGGAAAACCTTGTTTTATCCAGCAATGCGGGTTTAACCACCTATTCGATGCGCGGTTTCTTGCAAGAAGATATGCTTCATGCTTATTGACATTTCCCCATCACAAATTGTGTATAACGGTGTCTCCTGGCAGTCGTTAGAATTGCGAAAATTAAAAAAGAAATACGTTCTCTCAAAAAATCTTCTTTTTAAAAATAAATTCTCGATACAATTGTATATTTCGTTCAATAAAACTTTCAGACATACTAAATTTATTTGTTTATCGAATTGAACTTTGTATCCTAAATTTCTCACAACTAGTTTCTTATGTTGTGAAAATTTCAATGTTCTAATGTTGCCTCTTCGGAGGGGGGCTCGAGCTTTTTTTTTTTTAGACAACCTTCTGGATAGTTAGTGCGCAAACATTCTCTCTCTCTCTCTCTCTCTCTCTCTCTCTTTCTCTTCTAACAGCATCTCGTCTAAGTAAAGAGCTTGCTATCGAGGTTTTCCTGCATATAATCGTTACTCATTGGCATTAAGGAAAGAGTCACTCTGCTATTAGTATAAGAGTTTTCATCCTTCTTCGGTGTCTAACTTTCCTACTCTTCCCACTTTGTTCTCAAGATGACCTTTGATCACCTACTCAAATAAGCCGATCTGAATAATAGCAGATGGCTCTGTTTGCTCCTTAACTAAGCCCTATTTAGCCTAGACTCTTTGTTACCTCGTTATCATGGAATCGAAAGTACCCTCAAGTCTAGTAATGAATGTCTAACAATACGGAAACAATATCTATTAAAGAAGCGAAAAAATATCTGTTAATAAACTGAATTAGCACTTCTAAGGAAAAACATAACCCCACCCCTCACCAAAAACTGCCTTCATGAATTTTCCGAAAGAAATATTTGAAATAAAAGTTGTAGTTCTTAATATGTGTAGTTGATATAACAAGTTTAAAGAAAATCTCTTGGAGCTGTTTTCATGAAAATCGCAAAATAGAGATAAAACCTATTCTACTTTTTTGACTACACTGTTCGCACAGGCACACACACACACACACACACACACACGTGGACAATTTTCTAAAACCACTTTTTCGGATTTAAAGGACCTAAAAAGTTTCCGTTGAAAACTTGATATCGAAAATCTTACATGAACCACAATACTTCCTCTTTACCAGGAGGAAGAAGAGAAAGAATTATCTTTGTTTCAAACTGCAAAGAGTGAACTAGTCACATAGTTTTATTAAAAAATGAAGATAACCGCATCATAGCTGCAGAATTTGTTCAGTATGAGTGAGTGTTAGCGCTGTTATCATAGACTTTGCACAGAGCATATCTGTTTGCAGTCAAGTGTATCAACTGTATTTGCTCTGTGCAAGTCTATGTTATTACACTATTTTGGACAAAAACATCCTGATGATGGGCGAACGCCCGAAATCGGTCGATGACCACAAAAAGAAGCAGCCTATCACGGAAAATATCTCTGATGAATTTGCAATATTAATAATGAAGTTATGTGTATAAAAATTTCAAATTTAAATCCAAATGGTACAGTAGAGCTCCATCAAGAGCTCCTATCACTTCCTAACTCTTTAGACGCAAATTTATTTTCAACTACACTTCCTCCTAATCCTCACAGACGGATGAAGCGCCGCTAGCCACGTGACCAATTGATTAACTATTGACTGGATGACCAACATTCACCAACTATCACGCCATTTGTATATTTTTGTTCATATATCACATTTACTTGTTTTTCCTTCTAAAACAGTTGTAAATATTCAATAAAAATAGTTAAAAAGAAAATCCTTGGTTGTAAAATTCTTGGCAGTTTGATGGTAAGATAGAACCTTTTGAAGATTCTATGCTAATAATATTACACTGATTGGAAGTATAAATCATAAGATGAATGTCAGTTATGATCGCTAATTATATTAATTTAAGACACTTTTCTATTAGATTATATATCAATATATCAAGGAATTTAAAATTGGAAATAAAATAGTGACGTTTCATTTTACCAATTTGTTACAAGAAACAAAAACACGCAAGGAGAGACTAGAAAGAAAAACAATAATGGATGAATGATAATGAACATGATTTTTAAAAATTGTAATTCAAAATTTTATAAATTGAAGCTCTGTTACGTGTGTAAATAAAAGGGTTCTTTTTACTTTGCAAAAAATTATGGATTTTTTTTCTTTTTATGGATTGTGTTTAGCACAATAGACATGAAGCGCCTCCTTTTTAAGTAATGGGAAAGACCCGAATTTAATAATTTGATCCAAAAAAAAAAATTAATTATATCTCGATTCATTAATTTCATTTTATTCTTACACATGATTGAGCTCTGATAGTGTCCTCGAGGGTTAAGAAAAAAAAACAACGAATTATTGAACAAACTTGTAAAATGTCTAAAATAGTCGAATTCAGTTTAATTTTAGTCTGTCTAAACTCATAGATTCTCCGAGGGCCAGAAAAGGAAAGCTTCCCTAAGTACGTGAGGTGACTGCCTAAATGTTGGGAATGTCCCATATTGGCATGAAAGAGTATTTCATTTATTTTGAATTGAACAATATTGCCTTCTGTAGATGCCAGTTATTTATGTTAAGATCAAAAAGCACTAGCACTTGTGGGACGCTGCTAACCCCAATAAAAACAATGCTATATGGTTCCTAACGTGTTTTCATTTACATGGAATTTATTCCTCTTGTCCTCCTTTTATTCATCTTTCATGTCCACTATTTTCTTGTATATTTATTTTCTAACACTGGTAACTAATTTGCCAAAAAACTAGAAAAATAAAACAGCATGATTATTGCTAATTCCATAACAAAATGCTGCTCGTAACATAAGGAGAAGTAAGTGCTAAAGATCGTTGAAGATCACTTGATTCTTAACCCGAGAAATGCTAAAACGAAGATTACTTGAAAGTTTTGATTGAAGCAGATGCTTTTGAATGAGAAATCATGCATCAGATGCTATAAAATATTACTATATGGAAACGCATAAACTTGATATCATTCATCTGATTGTCAAAAAGGTAAATGTGCTAGGCTTTTTAGTTCTGGTTCATTCTCCCTAAAGTTCAGATTTGTCTCGAATAAACTTCATGTTTGTTTCACGTTTTATACCATTAAGATGAACAAATTTCATAACCCATGAAGAAATCAAAAATGCTTTTCTAGAATTGTTGTCATTGGGATTCGAAATGATAAAAAAAAATCTGGGATCGGACATTTGTTGAGTGTAAAAATTGGTATTTTATATTTTGCATAAAAGAAAAAAAAGAAGACATTTATAAAGTTCGGAGCTAATAAATAACATAAAACAAATCTGATTGTAAAATATTCTCTCTCACGAATTTTTATTACTGCACTTTTTATAGTTCTAAATGAGAAATTTTATTTGAAACTCTGAATTTTTACTAAATATTATAGAACTGATAGATTCTATATTGTAATAATTGTCAGTTTAGTTGGCAGTTAGACCTCCCGGTTTCTCCATAACCTCCTAAAATAACTTGCTTAAAAAAGAAGTTTGAAATAGAATTGATAGATCTTCAAAAGAATGGTTAATATACTGTTGCTAGTGTTGTAAACCAAAAAAAAAAAAACACGCAGAAATCTAAAAATACTGTTCAATAAATTTACACTTCCGGTCAGCTGACTTTTTTTCAGTCCTGGAATTTTACCTACAAGTGTAAATTCCATGACATTTCGCAGGTGGCATACCAGTCAAATATCTTGAAGTGGCACTTCAGAGGCCATCCACCCTTTAAAACCTCTAAAATGAATTTTTCCAGAAAAATGTTTCAAATACAAGTGATAGATCTACATGTGCATAATAAGCTTGCGAAGTTTAAAGAAAATTGTTACAAACGTTTTCTAGAAAATCGCAGAAATTTGGAAAATCCCGTCAGTAAAATGGTACATATTTTTGGTTGAGGAATTTTGTCAGATAACTTCCTTATCAAACTCAATGGAAAAGTTTGTTTTCACGTACACATATATCCCAATTTCTGAAAGCCACTTTTCCGGACTCTGGGGGGCCAATCAAAGCGGGTATTATTTCCGGTGAAAAGTGGATATAGAAAATTTGATACGATTGCAATAATTCCTCTTACCTGAGCAAAAGAGAAACTACAAAAAAATTACGTAATGTAAATAATGTTAATGTAAATTTCTACCGACATTTCGGCAAATTTATTGCCTTCTTCAGGGTCTATACAAAGGTTTTAATACAAATCAGAAAAAATAGAAACAACATAAAATATGAAGATAAAATAAATATTTTCAAAATAAAAAATGTTTTAAAATAAACTAAATAAAAAGTATGATATATATATATAGCACATTTAAATTAGTTTTTCGCTATTGTTCTGGAACAGATCAATATTAAACTAAATCACAACTATTGAAACTTTAACCATATGAGGCATATATAAGAGTAAAGTATGGAAATAACTTAGGAAATGTACTTACAAAAATTTTCAATTAGAATTACTTACAAACTCTAGTTTAACCTGTGACATACCATCACCAAGTGTTACGGACATTGGATGGATAAAGGGCTAGGAGAGCGGATGGGAAAACCGTGTCTTGGTCTGTATGTTGTTTTGGAAATTCCAGGAGATTGTTATAATTAAGGGATAGGTTTTTGGTGTCTGTTCTAAAATTGATAGATAATTTATCTTTTTTAATATGAATCATTTCTACCAATATATTACTTTTTTTATTATTATTGTTGATGGAGAGAATTTTAGTGATTCATATTAAAAAAGATACATTGAACTTGAAACGTAAGGTTTTAATATATTAACGAAAATTGTTAGCTAATAATTTCGCAATCTTTTGTGACCTGTTTTTTTAATGTATTTTTATTATATTTATAAAAATTTTATCACATTCTGGGAACCAATCAATAAATAATCTAATTTTGAATTTTTTCTTAAATTAATGAAAATTTATAAATAATCAAGCTCAAAAAAGTTGAACAGTTCACATATTTTATAAAGTACATAAAAATGCAATGATGGTCGTTGATATATTCATAAAAGTAATGAATATAAATACATGCTGGAGCATATGGATGACGTTTAAATTGTATGATTTGAATAAATAATTTTTTAAAACTTTTAATGTTTTCCATTACTTTCTTGATACACACGTATATTTTGCTACTATAGATTTTCTCCAAATATTTTACTTTTACAATATTAGTTGGAATATTTGTTTTTTTTTTCTAAAATAAGAATATTGTAAGTTGTATAAAGTTTACTTTTTTTTTTGTAAATCCTCTTTGGATTTATTCTGAAACACTTCTCTAACGGATTTGTGCCAAAGTATATGTGGTGTTACTTTCTGGAAGTTTTTTAACACGATTAGAAATGATGTAAACAAAGTTCTGAATTTATCGGCTGTTGTTTCGATATATTATTGTATATACGATGTATAATATATATTTAAAATTATATATATACCGAAAATGCTCATTGAGCGAAAAAACAGCTCACAACGCGTTGTGGTTACTATAAAACATCCATATCGCGAAATTCGTGTTATCGCTCTTATGAAAACGCTCACGACGCGTTGTGGCAATCACAGAAAGACCACATAATGAAATTCGTGTCGTGGCTATTAATGCTATACGACCATAACACATTGTGGCATTGAAGAAAAGCAATGATGCGTTCTGAGCACTAGTTGGTGTAACCATATCACGACGGACAGGTAGTAACTTGTCGGTTTCAGTACAACGACGCATTAAGTATATGACTATTTTTTTAAATATAAAGTAATCCCAATAAATAACAAATCTTCTTTTATTTTAATGACACGATTTCTTTATATTGTACTTAATAATGACAATACGTCATGCGCGGTTTTCAATTTTTAGCAGCAGAAGGTGCATTAAGGACATTGTCTGTCTGGTACTTATTACAGGACAAAAAATATTTCGTAAGGATATCTACCAAAAAGTTTCGAGACTAGTAGGACCCATACCGCAAATCACTGCGCGTCGTATTCTAATATGGTTCCATACTCGTCATGGCTTTTCTTCATTGCCACAATGCGTTGTGGTCGTATAGCATGATAGCCACGACACGAATTTTGCTATGTTGTCTTGCTGTGATTGCCACAACGCGTTGTGAGCTGTTTTTTCGCTCAGTGGGCATTTTCGGTCTTTGAGCGTAATATATATATATATATATACGATTCAATCACGCTACTTAGAACAGTTCCCACTTGTAGTTAGTGGTAAATTAAGTTCAACTGAACGTTTGTTAAAATTGTCAATTGGAATTGCCATAAGAGAAAGTGGTGTGAGTGTTTCACATGATTTTGTTTGACTTGATTTATTTACAGAATTCATACAGAAACTATAGGTCAATCAAAATATCTTAACCCTCGAATAGAGTGCACCAGGAACTGTTCAGTCAAAACAATGTTCATTATCTGAGATAAGATCTGGAAGGTTACTTGTTTACTTAATATTTTGACCCGCGATTAGTGCTTATTCCTGTTTGGTTTAATTTATTTTATATTAAAAATCTTTATAAAGAAATAAATGTCTTTTTGTAAACAATACAATTTTCTTAACTACTTAGTGTATATGTTACCGGCCAAGTACGAATCTCAGGTATTGTATAGAACACATTGCGTGGCCGCGATAGGGAGAGTAAGACATATCCTCTGTATTCCATACTTGGGCTAGGTATTCTATACATTGCCTAGACATTCTATAGAATGACTACGTCGTCTTAGGCAAAGTATAGAAAGACTTCAAAACAATACACATTCATTTCGAAAACATTTCCTATTGCTTCTATTACTGCAAAATTGTACCGAAGAAAGGTACTATGGGTGGCTTTTGCAATGGTATTATTAGTAGTCAGATATCACATACACACCTTAACCTACCAAACATTTTTGGCCTACAGCACACATCTTATTTGTTACACATAGCAGCAGCAGGACTATAATAAACATTTTCTTCGTCTTCTACACCTTAACCAAGAGAGCACCAGACATTCTGCACATTGCCTAGGCAAGAGTAATAAATTTTTTATTGGATCAACTGTTTGTCTCGAATGTATACAATACTAGCTAAATAACGATATCGTTAAATACACTTTGAATTCTCTTATTTAGTTTTTTTTTATCTCTTATTTATTTATCTAAATGTTAGACTTTATAAAGTAAGTTCTCTATAAAAACCTAAACACTAGACACTGCTTTTTTTTTTCTCTCTTTCAATATCATTTCTTGGAATTTAGGTAAAAAACAAAAAAAAATCACGATTTGAGTCGTTTTAAAAAAAAGTCTGCACAGCGTGGAGTATAGTAGTTAGGTGGCCCCTTGCTATTACGTATGGAGGAACACATCTCGGCAGAGACAGCTTTTTCTAACCGTTCGCCATATATGGATGGTCTCATACTGTTTGGTTTGGAGACAACCAACCTCCCACCATTATTCAACATTTCCTTTTTTAACTCTTTTCTAAATTAAAAAAAATGTTATATAATAATTTAATCAATTCGATCTGAAGTAAAAGTTCGTTGTACAGTTTAATAATAAGAATAATAATTTCATTTAACTTACTCTCACGAATATAACTGAAAATATGGTGCAGTCCTTCAGATTTTCGAAATTGAAATTCACCGGTTATATATATTTCAATTCCTCTGAGTAAGAATAAAATGGCAAATTTTAGGGAGGGTTCTTTTTATTTATTTATTATCATTTTGTTTGTTTAATTGTAATTTATAACTGCAGCATTAGTTATTTATTCTTAGCGATATCGCAAGTTTGGATTGAAGAATGACTTCAGTGGTAACCCTTCACTATTACAAATTATTTTCTAACAAGGTCAATTATTATTATTGGCTATTGGGAGGAATCAAATCATGCTATCCAAAGCCCCTCTAATCCAAGTCTCGACCCACCTAAGATGCACAGCATTCCGAACAACCTTAAGGAGAAATCTTAAGGCGTCATCTCTGCATTCGTCTTAAAACTCTGGAAGCATCTTAGGCTGCTAGCAACCTAGTGAGCTCATACATAGGGATTATTGGGGTGCAGCATCTACGCCGGAAAGCTAGATAAACATGTGCCCAATGACACGTCAAAAACATTGGTTTAATTTGATGCCAGGATGAATCAGAATGCAAGTAGATTGCGAGACTATTTTATCTTCAATCTACTGTGGAGATTGTCTGGTATTACAGTAGAGGAAAGCTTAGCAGTCTATAATGAGTGCTATCGAGGAATGAAGTTGGTTAGCATACTGGACTCCCACGCGTAGGACTTGGGTTCGAGTCCAGCTGTACTACCCTTAGATTTTTTTCTTCCTAGGAGCCTCTACAGCTCCTTATCCGGTGATGGAGCAGTGTTGTCTGTGCAGTGTTATCCAGTGTTGTCTGTAACGAGAGAACACAGTCCGGAGGCCAGCAGTGCACAGAGAAGGGTCAGGGCGCTAAATTACCATAGACGTTGACGTGCCTTAAATTAAAAAAAAAAATAGAGCAGTGAGGATGACCCGAATATTTTCTGTTTGTAAAAACTAGATGGTTTGTATAATGGGTATGAGGAGGAGAGAATTGGGTTTAAGAGATGAATAAACTGGTAATAATGCTGAATAATGTATAATGAAGAAGTAACATAAACTGCCAGGACTTTACACGTAAATAGAAATTAGGTAGCGAGAGATTTAGAGTGAGTGAAGAGAAAGGTACTAGTTGGTTGCTGACTCGTTGTAAGACTGTACTAAATAATGTGTCCGTTGTAGGGCTCGGTCAGCCGTATATATACAGAGTCTCCCACTCTAGTGTGACCTAAGTAGCGAGAGAGATTCTCAATTTTGTGCCTGTCTCTCTGCTTTAGATCCCTTTTTTCGAATCCTATTACATTGGGAGATTGACTGTTCGATCCCATTCTTTGATACAACAAAAACCAAATTGATCTCAGTAACAATAAGTGTAATAATTTCGTGACTTTTCAGTCTGGAATGGTGGGGGATTCCGATTCAGCCATCTGTCACGACATAGATCAAGTTAATGTATTTTGCTCACTTTTCATATATTAATGAAGTTGACGGAATGGTGACGGATTATTTTGGCAAAGTGTAAACACAACACTGTAATGTCAATTAGTTTACGTTAATTTTATATCGCCATCTATGTAGCCATTGGCCATTAAGTCGGGGATAAAAGAGACCGGCTTATCAACGTGTATATTTTAGCGTTGTTAACGTAACGTCGTTATTTTAACGGATAAGTTAGATGAATTTTGATATAAATTAGGTTTTCACAATTCATATAACATCATTGAATTATTTACATTTGTCAGTTGTAAACTAACAGTTGTACTAGTTTTGACATCAAACTGCGTTACCACATTATGTTTTTTGAACGTTTCTATCTCTGTTTTTATTTTAAGACATACTTTTTGCAATTTTTATGCAACTTTAATTTGCATATTTTAATTCACATTTTTGAGTTTTTATTAAGAAAAAATTTGTGGTAATGGTACAATATTGATTTTTATTCTGACGTTAAATTGATTTGTATGAACACTTTTATGGCTGGACGTTGATGAATTCAATTGATTGAGGAACATTTGTAGAGCTTGATAGCTTTAAAAGGATTTGTATGAAGGGATATATTGTGCTGTCGTTCACCGAGGTTGACAGGATGGTGTTTGAATCCTATGCAATATCCACTTTGAAAAGGCGAAGGGTACGATTTAGTTTAGTTAAATGGGTGCCGGAGTTTGCTGATCTTACAACTGGCAATGAAATATCTTTCTCCTTGTTATGTAGAACACTTTAGGATCAGGTAGTAGACAAGGGATGGGTATTGCTCTGCTTAAACCATTCTAAACATTGTGTCGTACGTATACCACGTCTGAGCGACATCAAGTAAATCATGAAGGAAGTTTGCAGTATATTTTTGTTAAATAAATATTCAACTCAGACATAAAACGAACTTAAACAGTTTTGTAGTATAAACGAGTACAACAGTTTATGTTCTGTACAATATTCCAACAGATCAATCATAATTCCAATGTCTAGCATTCGGTGTCATCTTAGAAAAAGGTAAGTTGCATCTGATCACCGGACGATCCATTTTGTTTCTCGATTTACTTTCATTCTAACTCAGACTCATCATAAATGCCAGGTTTACTATCAAAGAAAAATTGTTTTGGCCACTTTTTCTAAAAAAAGGAATATCGGAAATATCAGTATATTGGAAATGGAATATGGAAAATGTTTGCTGCAGATTACTCACTTGCAGATTAGGTCACCTTTCATTCTTCCATCAAGTTTCAGTGAGCTCAAGAATAATAGGTCTTCCAAGAATATTTTGGCGTTCCTCTAAACTAGTAATGTTCCAGTTCTACCTGCAAAGTCTATACACTATAATTTGTTGAATTTCTTTTCAAAGTAAGTCTTCAGAATTCTTTCAGATTACTTTTTATTTTATTCCGTTTGGTTTATACAAAACAAAATGATTATTTCAAAAAATAAAGTCAGCATACGATGAGCTGTATTCATTATAGTTTGGAATTATACAAACATTTGCAGAATATAAGATATTATATATGAATTAAACAATTTCAAGTGATGTATGATATTGCTACACTTTATGAGCTTGACATTTTATATAAATTTCGTAATAAGTTCATACTTCTTGCGAACTTAGTGATAATTTTCATCACTCTGTTGACATTATTATTATCTTCATACCAACTATCTGTATTTAATTAAATTTCAACTTTAAACTTGTAGATTAGCCTCCTTTTCTTTCTAATATAAATCAGTATTTGGTAAATTAATATATATGTTTAATATTTGCTTTATTGTAGAGTTGTAACATTACAGTAATCAATCAAATATGCAATTTGTAATATACAACACAGTAAAAAGACTATATCACATCTTTGATAGAACATGTAGTAACATCTCAATATTATGAGTGTTTACTTTCATTCTTTTGGAGAACATCTGTTTCCGCTAATCGTTCGTGTTGTAGTGTATATAATTTAAAAAACCCGTTACTAAATTAGCAATACTTAGCACGTTTTTTAAAATATAGCTTCGAGGGGTTTTAATAGTGAAGTTATGTCATTAGAGAGAGCATAATATCTTGTATTTTGGATGAGATGATAAGTTTTCGACCTTTCCAAGAGATGGCGCTTCCAACTCCATTTTGAATATGCCTTCTTTCTTTAGTATAATCTAAAAATTTGACAGAGCTACTTCGGTTGTTTTTTAATCTGTGACTTTTTAAAGTTATAAAGTTTTGCTGTTTTCCAAGTATACAAAAAATCGAAGTGCAAACCGTGATAAAGATAAGTTCTACAGAGACAAAGGCGGAGTTAATAGCAATATTGAGAGAGTCTGCTTCTTCACTTACTTGGGTAGCGGGCTTCAAACGTGGTCGTACGAGCATTCAAGATGCTTAGCGTTCTGGAAGACCAAATAGGTTAAACCGATGAAATCATCCAAAAAGTCTACAAAAACATTATGAATGATCTCGCCAGTTGAAATAGACAGAGGTAGTTGATATTGCTGCAAGAAAGGTCACATCCTAACTGAAATCTTGGGTTGAGAAAATTGTTAGCAGGGGGTGCCTCTTATGCTGACTCTTATCAAAAACTGCAATCCATGATGGTATCAAAACAGTGTTTGGCTCTCTAAGAGTCCAACCCAACAGATTTTTGAAGGATTTGTTAGTGGATCCACCATTATATACGCCCCAGCAATCGAAACAGTGGACAGGTAAAGGGAGAACCAACGCCGAAAAAGGAGAAAAGCGGCCCATCTGCTGCGAAGAATATGGCCACAGTTTTTTTTTGGGACGCTTGATGGTAGATTATCTACAAAAAAGCAGAACGATTATCGCCGAATATTATTAAAACCTTCCGAAACAGTTGAAGCAAAAAATTAAGAAAATTCTGTTTCATCAGTACAGTGCGTTCCCAGCCACAAAGCTCTGAGTGTGATTACTAACATTCATGAATTCAAGTTTAAAGTTGTGCCGCATGCACCCGATTCACCAGACTTGGTCTCTTCCGAATTTAGCCTTTTCCTAAATCCGAAAAAATACACCAAAAAATTTATTTCTAGGTCGCTCTGGGATAGCAGCAATGTTAAGCTTTAAAGTACACTGTGTATGGACCTAAAAGCTATATAATATTTAGGTATATTAAATGTATTACTGGAATATCATTTGAAGAAAATCGATTAACCGGAAGTGCGACTTTAACAAAATAGATATCCGTAAGTTTTCGGAATTTTGGAGTGCAAAACTGCACACAAACTTGAAATTATAAGTTTTATTTGAAATTTATTTCCGAAAATATGATCCATTATTTTGATATTCCATTTCTGATATTGCAAATAATAATGATAATAGATATTGTAAAGAACTGATATGGTAATCATTAAAAAATTGAGAACGCAAATCTATTATTTACGTTCATATTTACATAAATCGGATTAAGCTAAGAGTTTGAAAGGGAAAAAACGTTGTTGTGGTTGTGGTTGGGTCTGCAGAGCTAGAAAGCATTAGTGGAATGGTTGTGGAGGTAGTTTACCCACTGGAGAAGAAAGGGAGGAAAAAAGGTTTCTTTTTGTTTACATTTAATTACCCATCAAAGATGGGTCCAAAGTTAGTTTCTTTCTTTTAGGGGCTGAATAATATGAAATTTGATTCATGGTGTAAAGTAAGTTAACATATTAGAAATGAAGAAAACTATATTTATAATAGTTTAGACGTCGTAATAACACATTAATTGCAATTTTAAAGTTTATATTCGAAATGTTAGGAGTGTTAAGTGAGAAATAATGGAGCTCAAGAGAAACTCTCTTAATATATTCCCCTTCCACTAGTTGGTTGTTTAGTAAAGGAGAGTTTATAATAGGAGAGTAGTGGAGAGGTGAGAAATTGAGCAGAGAGAGACAGACAGATTGGAGAAGAAAGAGGGAGGGATGTTAGTTAGAGAGTGAAGTGTGTGTATGTGACTGTAGTATACTACTGGCGGCTTTACAGTTGCCGCACTCACATGTTTGTTGCGGTTGTACTGTTGGCTGGCTCAGTGCTGAGTGTCCTGTCTGTGTGTGCGCTCTCTCTGTGTGTGAGTGTGTTGTTGTTGTCGTCGTCGTCGCTGTACCTGTACACCATATCTTCATATCTAGCAGACCAACATGTGGTCATCGCGCCGCCGCACCGCACTTGTTTATTCTTTCTTACTTTAATCATGGTTCTACATAATTATTAACTACAATTAATCGACCATGCTTTATGTGAGTAATTAAATATTACACTAAAATTTAATAAATTAATTTTCAATAAATAATTACAGTACAATGTGGCCCAATCAGGTTATACATCTGGCCGTCACCTTGTTCCTCCTCACATTGCTACAAGCTTTTACTATAAAAAAAAACATTATGTCACTTTCACAAAACTTTATTTTTTCCTTGTTTTACTCTCTTATCTGTTACAATCTATCATGAATAGTATATTTTCCAAATTGTATTTTATGCATAGTTTGTCTTTAAATAATATTAATTAATAATTAAACAAAATTCTGTAACAAATCGTATTCCAAAATAACATAATCTTAAAATGAAATTGGATTAGCTGGTAATGTTGTAAATATATTTTTTTGGAAACTATTCCCACAGGATAATAAAGAACATATGTTCTGTTTAACATCAGTTTTGTATACATTACTCGGATAGTATACAACATGCACAGGTTACTAATTTTTTTTTTATTTTTTTTTTTTAAAGTAGAAAAACTGGAGTAAATAATATTGGCACGACTTAGTCATTATTGGCTAATTTGCTTCAAACCTGTAATTTTTACAAAATGTTACTAAAATTTTATTGCCTTCGATGGTATATCAATGGGAGTATTCAAATATCAAAACAAAACGACTATATTCTTGTGGAAAGTGCAACCTCCTCTCTCTCCAAAATCCCCCATTAAATGAATTTTCACGGACATAAGTGATAGGTCTCTGTATTTATAGTTAGTACATACCAAGTTTAACGAAATCCATTGGAATATCTTCATGGGGAAAATAGCAGAAAACTCAAAAAACTGATTCTGTAAAGTCGTTACTTCCGGGGCAATCGATTATTATTTCTAATTAATATTATATAGACGATAGAATCGTATAATAAACTCAGATAGCACTGTACAGGAAAGCATACTTCTCCCCAGAAATAATTACAAATAAAATTTATAACTCCTTATTTAGTGTAACCAGTTTGAAGATAATAATCGTTGAAGTCACTTTCGAGGATCATCACAAGGAACTAATAAAAATATGCACAGTAGGACCTGAAGGAAATACTAATTGTGAACTTTTCCGTTTTTAAGTTATGCTGACCATAAGCACATTCGCACAAGATTGAAACACAGATCAATTTTTCTAAAAAACACTTTTTCAAACACAGAGGACCCCAAAACGGTCTATTTCCAGTGAAAACGATTACAATGCTTGTTTTTCTTTTCTGGACCTTAACTTACTGGCGCAACAACTCACTAATGAAGTCTCGTTTTCCTTCTCCTCCTCCAGGCATATCCGTTTGATGCGGCAGCTATCCAATTTCTTACGCCGAGTAGATTGTCTAGCATCAGCAGTTATGCTGTCGAACTATCTTAATTTTGGCCGGTTAATCTTTCTGACGTTCAATAGCTCTCTTCATTGAAAGTATTCGTAGGTATTTCACCCTCTGCCCTTTTTTATGACTGCCCTGCTGCCCATCTAGCCTTCCTAGTTTGATGAACTTCACCACATCCATATCTCGGTGTATTCTATAGATCCGCTTTCCTTCTTCTCCGCACCTGTCTTTCCCTAATGGACCATATATTTTAAGAAGTATTTTTCTTTAACTGAAATAATGCTGTTTTCATTGGAGTTTTACTCTTTTTTTTAGAATGTTACCCCTAAGCTCTTATTTTTCGATAAACATCTATTATAGTTTCTCTTACTGCTGAGTCGAAGTATAATATCGTCAGATAGACACACAACACATACAATTTACCATTTACAATTGACAAATTATTTCAAACATGGAATTTTCACATAAGGCTTTAAATTATGTGATGGTGGGGCCTTATAAATAAATAGTGAAATGTCAGTTTAGAGGAAAGTCTGACTTCCCAGCTCTTCCACTATGATAGAACTGCATTGGTATACAAACTTTAAATTTCAGGCGTTCTCCTGGATACAGAATGTCGTGTAAACTTTCAGCGTTCATCTTGAAAACGTGCGTCGTAGCTAAACTTAGCTTCTTCTCATCCCACATTGAGGGAAAGTTGCCTGCTATTGACTAGATCTTTAAAATGATGTATAACACCTTGGTTTCCTATACATGTCTAAACTATTTATCTTCTAAATTACTGAATTACGTGTTTAAATTAAGCTACACACACACACACACACACACACACACACACACAAACATATTCCAGATAAAAATGTTGATTCTATGAATGAGATTCAGACCTAGTATTTCCAGTAAATATTAAACTTCTGATTGCAATATTGCCAATTATAGTGCTTATTAAAAAAAAAATTAAATTCGTATCTTTTCTTTTTTTCTTGGTTTTTTTTTTTTTTTTTTTTTTTTTTTGCTTTTTACAGTTTTTTGCTCAATTTCCTTGAAAATGTCTCCAGTATTCTTAATCCTCCATATACCTGTATCTTGTTTCCAACATTCCGAATGAGGCCCAGCAATCTCAAAATATTCTGAGATGCTTCAAATCTTGGGAATCTTCGGAGAGTACATAGCGAGTTTACCAGCAAATTACCTAGCTAGGGAGTAAAGTAGCCAACGATGTAGCCAGCAAATAGCTCTGTTTTCAACTTTACTTGCTGAGTCAAAACAAGCGTAGAATTTAATAATACCAGAGTTTTTACACTAGCGAAATTGGTAGCACAAAAAAATAAATTGGTACGCGAAATCGAAAAATACTTCCAATATAATTGAGACTTAACCAAAAATGACTTAGTTACTGACAGAGTTCACATTTAAATTATTTATATTAAGAAAAACAATAAAATTATAAATCAAAGAAAAGAAAATAGGAATTTTTTTTTTTCAAAATTCTACCTAGAATCCTGTACAAGTTTAGAGACATGTTCAATTCACCGATAAATTTGTGTAGCTGATCTATAGCTTATTCAAATCCGAAAGATCGATAGCTACTAGTAGTAGACGACCCCCAGTTACGAATGAATGAATGCCAGATAATAACAAATGCTTGAACTACAAATTGCCAAGCCTCCTCCCCACTCCTCGTACAGTAACCAAATCACCCCGAGTTCCCTTTGGTGCTCATGATTTACGATGCCCTTTATTTTTTTTGTGTCACTAAAACTTTTCATAATTGTCAGGACTACTTCGAACTGAATAAAAAAAATTGGCTTTTCCCATTGAGAAAAAAAATAAATTACTTTAAAAAATAAGTAAATGGTTATTGTAGGGGTAGTGAACCCCCACCACTCATCCACGCTAGCGAGTGAACCCACACCACTCATCGGAGAGAGACAGCCCTTCTCGCAAAGAGAAGAGAGGCTCGGCGAGTATATATATATATGAGAGATAGGCAAGGAGACATCATTCAGATAGAATTCTGCTGAATTCAGTTTTACACGTCAAACATCATTCTGTTCTTTCACACACCGTACATATCGTTTAGCCACGTCAGTCTGTCAGTTCAGTTAGGTTCTAAACTCTAAAGTGTAAAGTCTTTGGTATACAGTCAGTTATATATTTACATATATCAATTATATATCTTATACCTATATTAAGGTGTTATTTATCACTCATCAAGCAACAACCTACATCTCCTCACAACACCCTTACAGTTATTTTAATCTTGAAGTGTGTTAAATTAAAATTCAAACCATTAGATAAACAATAGAAGTTATTTTATTATTTTTTTATAAGTTTGTTTGAAGAAAACTTACTTTTATTTTGAAAAACATTAATATGCAAGCGAATGATGGGTGGTAACGTGTTGACCTGGCACGTGGAAGCCCCAGGTTCAAACACAGTCCTGAAGTGTAGGACACAGACGTAGGAGATGGGAGAACATTTAGTACTAATTCTGACTTTCAGAAAAACTGTACCGTCTGAATTCTGAGAATATCGAATAATGTTTCGTATCTTCTTTTATTTTACTTTCTGCTTTTAAGAATAAGTATGTACTGCGATAGTATCAAATGTTCGAAATTGAGTTTCACTAAAAATGCATGCTTTGAGGTCCCCTATATAACGAAAAAGAAATTGTTTTTAGCTTTTTACGCACGTGGTCTCTGTGTGCTTGTGAGAGAGAACTGAATATCTCAAAATTGAAAAATGCTCAAAATATATATTTAGTTTAGGTTTCACTACTGCATCTTAACACTAAAGCGGCCTCTACACGGTCAATAATATTGTCAATATCAGTATTGACAATATAACCATCAATACTCGTGCTAACCCTTCATTCCCTTACACTATGAAGTAACGAAGTTTGTGATTGGTTAGCACGAGTATTGATGGTTATATTGTCAGTACTGATATTGACAATATTATTGACCGTGTAGAGGCCGCTTAAGGTTTGGCTCATAATCGTCTATCAACCAAGATACATGCAAGTTTACAAATATTTTGGTTTTTTTTTTTTTGCACAGTTTCGCATCATTTTCTTCACATTGTTAACACATTTAAAAGTCCTACCACTTTTATGTGAATTACTTTTCTCTGAAAATATATTTTTGGAGGATTTTGAGGAGATTGTGATTCTGCTCACCCACGAAATTGCTTTTCAAAATACCATATGGTTCCACAAGCTGTGTATAATTCAGAAGAATTGAACAATATGTAAAAGTTGTTGAGATAATCGAAGAAAAGTGCGGATTTTTAGTTTGGGTTTGTGATTTTTTTACACTTTTTTTTTTCGAAAAAAATCTTCAAAGATTTTTCTAAAACTAGTGGATTTTCTACATTATTCTAAAACTAGTTAGATTTTCTACGCTGTCATGAAATTTTACCTGAAAATTTGTCCAATAAAATAAATTCTAGGAGTTTTTCTAGGAAAACTGAGACACTATGCTAGCCATCTACGACGGGGTTAATCAGTTCAGTTATGCCTGGACTAAATAATTAGCAAAAATTCCTAACTTTAAGATAAGTGGTCAATCAGATCTATGAGAATTGAGTAATTATTACTGATTCACTTCAATACTTTTTATGAATAATGTTTGCTCTTTAAAATATTCGTGATAAGAATCATATAAACTTTTCAGTGATTTAGACATTCAGTTAATACAATAGCAGATCATAGATCGATTATTTCAATTTTTTGAAATTTTCTCTAAAAAGGGAAAAAATATTTTTTTTATTTGAAACATTTGTAGCTTAAATAAATAAATAAATTATAAAAATTATAAATTCCAAGTTTGCAATATCAAATTGGTCTTGAAAATTGAATTTTGTATACCGGATTTTTAATTACCCAATTTGATATAATAATTATATAGAGGAAAAATTATAAATTTTGTTGAAAAAAGAAATGTTTTTGTAAAAGAAAAATTATGTTTTTAAAAAGACTTTTCTTATTTTTAAGTGTACAAGTTTAAATATAGACTCAATTATGGTACTGTAACAAGCCATGAAACACGTGAACATCAGCAATATTTAAACTTAGAAAAAACAAAACAAAAAAAAAACCAAGAAGCTATTTAGTTGTAAATGTAATTGAAATTTGCCCTAAATTAATGAATAAACTTTCATAATTGGTTCATGAAACTGTAAATACATATTATGATATTCGACCCTCATTTATTTCATGATTTTTAAATATTATGTTTGAATCTTAAAATATTTGGAGACAAATAACAATTTAAACAAAAAAATGTTAACCTCATCTAATTTTTGTTTACATATTTTTATTAATTCCGTTTTCCACTTATATATCATAATAAGGTTTAATTAATATTCTATGTTGCTTTTAATGAATTTAACACTTAGATTAAAAAAAAAAATTAAATAACTTATTTTTGGAATATCATTATCATAATAAATCATGGAATGGAAGTTACAAAATAAATAGCAGTTTAGGGGAAAGCTGCTCCCCATCTCCATCCCATAATCCCCTAAATCAAGATATTAAATTAATATATTATATTGTTGATCGTCCAAGTGTAAAAAGTCAATTTTTGCCAATTTTTTTTCCAATGAAAGCACGTAAAATTAATAAAGACCATTCAGTAAAAGTTCTCTTCTAATTAAATATTTTGTTCAAATACGATCATTTAATCCCACATATAATGTTTCTTAATAATATTGTTTATTAGGTGAGAGGAATCGTATGTTTAAAGACTAAATGGAAACCCAATATTACGACTCTCTCATAACGTGCAAAAATAAAATTTCTATCTATATTAAACGGTATATCTAGTTCTAGTCTCTTGCAATTTTTCGTGCAGACCAATTGTTAAAACCATTATTTTCAAACTAATATATATATATTTCCGATGAAAATTCAGTTTCCGGAAACTTGACGCAATCGCAATACTTTTTCTAAATTGCTGGGTAAAAAAATAATTAAACTGTATACAAAAAAATATTATTCATTTTCAGTTTATAACAGCATTTATTTTTTTAAAACAACTAAAGATTAGACTCGAAAGATTTCTTTTGATTGTTAATGATGAATGATTTTTAATAATTTTAAAATTATTCTTGTAAAGAAGCTACATATCCAAATTAAATTAATGTTGTTGTTAACGTAATATTTTTAGATGAACCGGATTTCATCATACATTTTTGTAGGAAGTGGTTTGCTAAAGTAATTTAAAATAGAAATAAGACGAGCAATCCGTTTAGCAGATGTTTCCTGCCACTTCTACTTCAATGGGCCTCTTTTCATAAAGCCACCCCTGGCCAACACACGGTCTAGCCTTATCTAACAAAACAACCCCTAATATGCTTTTTTCCCCCTTCTCAAAACTTTATTGTTACATTAATAATGTGGAGAAACGAGCATAAAAGTAATTTGGAGTTTTATTTTTAGATTTTGAAACTAATCTTATCGTTGTTTTATTTTATATTTAACATTAAACAATATAATTATATTGTTTAATAAACATATAAAGTTTAGGAGGGGGGGGGGATAGTGTGAAACACTCACTCAACTTTCTTTCATTTCTTGAACTTAGAATTTTTACTTAGTTTAGCTAGTGAAGAAGTATAAGTTCGACAACTTTATTGTGGAACCTGTAGGCGGAGTTAAATGACTACGTCATAGCTCCCAGAATGCTTTGGGAATGGGCGGAGTTTAGCAACTGTTATATAAAATTCCACAACTAAGTTGTTTGAGCTATGCTTATTTGTTCATCAAAACAGATAATCCCTGAATTTTATTATATCGTAATCTAGAGGAAGGGTCTAGATGAACAAATCCCCCAGTAACACGTCATATCTGACGTCATCCGTATTTTCCAGAAACCCTCTAAAATCAATCTTATCAGAACGATGTTCCAAATAAAACTGACAGAATCATTAAGTTATCATTCAAAGTTTTACAGAAAATGGTTTCAATCGAATACTAGGAAATCATGAAACGGGTTAAACGGTAACCCAAGAGAACTCTTGGAAAACTTTAGGTCGCGACCATAGTCTTACCATATTCTGGAGAAAAGGAAAGCAAAATTGGTCACACTAAATCGTTTCGCAAACAGTAGCGAACAGTCTTCATTAAATAGAATAATCTAATTAATTCCTGACTTAGTACTAATATTAAATTTTCAAAATATTGACCACTCAACAGATAACCAAGAATAAATCAAAAATCTAATGTTGCTATTTCATAAATTATGGTGTGCAGCCTAGTTCAAGATTTCATCTTACGTAATCTCAAATATGAATGACAAATTGAAAAATAATTCAAATAAATGTTAGATAACCAGACGATTTCCCATGGCTTTTTAATAAAAAAAATAAGCTGGTGTGAAACACTCACACGACTTTCTCTTACTCCAGTTCTCAAAATTATAATTGACAAATTTTATAGTTTGTTTGCCAAATTTAATGAAATTCGTCGAAAAACTAACAAGTAAAAACGCACTTCCGGTTTACTAATTTTCTTGAAACTCGGAATTTCGGCCATCTATTTATTTATTTCTAATTAATTTTATTTGGATGATAGAATTGTATAATCAACTATGATAGCACTTTAGAGAAAAACATAACCCCCCCTCCTCCTCCAAAAGTGGCATCAAATGAATTTTCCCAAAGAAATGTTTTAAATAGAAGTTGTAGATCTTTGTATGTTTAGTTTATATTAGAAGTTTCAAGAAAATCGTCGGAGACATTTTTGAAATCGCGAAAAAGTGAAAAAAAAATCATTCAGTAAAGTGGTAATATTAAACGCACTTCCGGTTATCCGATTTTTTGAAACTCAGAATTTCAACAACATATTAATTCTAATACATTATTTAGATGATAGAATTGTCTAATAAACGGAAATAGCACTTTAGATGAAAACCTAACCCCACCCTCCCTTAAATGAATTTTCCCAGAGAAATGTTTCAAATAAAAGTTGTAGCTGTTAGTTTATGTAGTTGATATACCAAGTTTGAAGAAAATCGTTGCAAAAACATAAAAAAAAAAAAAACTAGTAAAGAGGTACTTCCGGTTGAGAAATTTTGACAGATGACCCACTGTCGGATCCCATGGTGATACCTACATGGAACATCAAGTTTGTACTTTCTACGATTTTTCGTTTTTGAGCTATGCTGTTCACGTACATACATACATACACACACACACACACACACACACACACACACAGAGCATTTGCTAAAAACCACTTTTTTGGACTCAGGGTACCTCAAAACGGATATTTCTGGTGAAAACTCAATATCGAAAATTTGACACGATTACAATACTTCCTCTTACTAGGAGTGAGAGAAAGTAAAAAGTAATAATAATAGGTAAATAATATTAATAATAACAGGAGAGAAATCAGAAAGGTTAGGCACAATATTATTATGCGCTTTAATAAAAACCAATAAAAATTCTTGCGGTATACCGTGGATATTTCACCAAATATATTTCGTTAGGAGTACATACATATTCCATTATGTTCATAGATATTCTACTAATTATCCTCTTTCAATGACACTCCATTTATTTTTAATATTTTGTTTATGAATATTTCTATCTCTGGGTTGCACAAAGTTTTAAGAATAATTGACTCGTATTATAATTGTAATATCTTGAAGAGAGGTTGGGGTGTTCTCGCCAGCTGTCTATCTGTTATTACATGTGAGTCTGCTAAGACATAACTATCAATATTCAAATTTAACGGGCTAGCATCTCTTTTTGGGACATTATTTTTTAGTTTCGCTCTCTAATCTTTTGCCGTCACTCTCCAAACTTTGTGCTTGTTTAGAGATTAGGACTCTGTACTCTCAGCTAAGTCCATTTCCTGGATTTTCTGTATTTTCCTTCTGAGTCCCCCAGAATTCTGAACGCCCTGAATCTTGAATGCTTTTAACATATATCTTAATATTACACAGAAGAGGTCCTTAAAGAGAATTACATAACGTCGCAGCTCCTCCATAATCCTCAAAAAAAAAAAATCAATATTTCTGAAAAAAGGTTTCATATAAAATGATAGGCATTTTATGTTTATACATAATATCAGAATTCAAAAGAAATATTTTTGAGCCACTTTGAAGAAAGTCTATATTCCAGAAAAGTCACACCTCCGGTCAATAGATTTTGGCCGAAATCTTAATGTGAGGTGGTAGCTAAATGAAATATCAAATTTGATCTTCCTGCAATTTCTTTGTTGTTAAAATATTTTTGATCCCACAGATAACAGAAACAGACTATTCCCTAAAATATATTTTCTTCCGACATAAGGGTCTTTAAATCTGTGTTCCCATGAACGCAATTTCGTAAATTTGCAAATACTAGTAAAAAACAAAATAGTTCATTGCTGATCAGTTGGATTGATTGCAAATTCAAATTAAATTATTGTTTGTAGTGTGATCAGAATTGATGGCCAGTATGAGTAACGAAAATAAATCTGACGAAGTTAATTCTACTAGAAAATTAAAAAAAACTAATCACTTCTATCAAAGGTATTTTTTTGTTTTGTACCTTACAAAAATCTCTAATAGCTAGTTATAGCTGAGTCTGCATATTCTTCTTGTTTCTATTTTTAGCCCACTTTCAGGCGGCCACTTTTTTTTTACACGCTTGGCCATAGAATAGAAATAGTCTGTCGATAGAAACTAGATAAATAACTACTTTCTGTGGCATCAAGTGGCTCCATTCTGCAAAATGTAGCTCAACCTGTAGTCGGTCTAATTCCTGAGTTAGAAAATAATTTTTTAGAATTATGTGTTTGCATTGAAATCAAGTCAAAAATGAGGAGTCTTCTAGATACTCCTTATGAGCATTCTGGAATCCCATGTAGTTCTTTGTTATTAATCCAGTAAGGTTATTTCAGTTTTCTGTAAATTTCATGAAAACTGGAATCAAACGATTTTCTTGTCTGACTTTTTGAAATTACGTTGACTCAAGGTAACACCCTTCCCCCAACTGAGTGTGTGCGTTATATTGGACTATTCTTGGACATAAGACTCACATGGAAACCCCACACAAGATTCAAACACCTGGAGTTAATACACCCGGTAAAAGCTCCAAATTAGTGCTTTCCTACAAAAGGCTGCTTTACAACTCTTTATAGGGACTACTGTGGACCTTCGCACTACACTTGCACTGAACTGCTAAACAACCCAATCTGGACAGTAGCCAAATCATCCAGTCCAAAATCTTTGGCCATGTCACCTAATTAACCATTTTGCGACTCTTCAAACAGATATTAATGTTCCTTGGGTTATCATTCTGGCTAATGATTTACAATGTAGAGACAGCAGACATATTCAAATCCTTCAGTCTAAGCTCCTCCTTCAATTCTTTCCTGGTAACGAGGCTTAAAGCGCTGTTGGCTGCGCGACCTCTAAATAACTAATGGTAATAATTCAAGTCTATGCGCCTCTTAAGCACTTACATCAGCAAATTTACATATTGTATAATTTTTTTTACAGTTGAAAATATCAATGTAAAAAAAAGAATTTTTCAAGAAAATTTATTTTAGTGATTTTCTACGGAAGTAGGCAAGTTAACTGTTCTAGAAATGTCATTTTAGTAATTTGGATGTTTTTTTCTTTCCGTCACATTTCAAATATATGAAGTATATTTAATCAGCAGGAACTTAAGGGTTACACTAAGAGATAACCTTCTCAGCTTCTCACGCAGATTTCGAGAACAGTTCCAAGAATTTTCTTTCACCAGGTAGCTTATCACTTCTTCTGAAGGTCTTATCATCTTTTTTTATTGATTTTAGTTGTGTTCTATAGAATCAATGGTGTTAGCACTTTTCCAAGTGCCAATTCCTTCTCGCCTGCTTAAATATAAAACTACGAAATTAAACATGACTACATGATATGGCTCGTAAATATGGTTGGCTCATTATTATCACTTTGGATAGTTTCTATTCCTCGAAAACATTCCTAGCTTATACCACTTTTTTTCGTAATATTGATTAGAAATCCTGTTAGAGCAATATTTATTAATAACACTCGTTATTTGTTAAGAGTTTAAAAAAAAGTTTTAAATTAAATTTTACATGAAAACAGAAAATTATTTTTTATTATCAAGTTATAAAGTAAAAACGTGACGAGTTGTTTCCAAGTTGTCACCCTACGGTTTTTTCATTTAAATGAACGTTTAGCGGATATCACGTAGATTTAAGAGATAAATCTGCTCCTTTAATAATTACAAAAATTAAAAAAGAGGACCGCTATTGCTGATAACCCACTTTTCAATTAAGGAAGTAGGAGGATTCAACTTAGTCTTCGTGTCTGATATTTTCAGAGTTTTGTATACTTTGGTAAATTATGAAAGACCCATTGAACTATATATTAATATAGAAATAAATTTAAAATTCATTGAGTTTTATCTTAAACAAATTACAAATGTTGAAATATTTCAAAATTATCTAAATGTTTACTACAATCATTTACCATTAATTGAAAGTGTTGATACACTACAGAAATCTTTTTTTCTATGTCATCCTTTGAGAATCGGAAATCACAGGAAATGATTGTATTTAGAGACAGAAGTAGTCTCCAGTATTCGCTAGTCATTGTTTATGTTATGAAGTCTAAAAAAAAATAATAAAATGTGATGTGAAACACTCACACGACTTCTATATACTCCAATTAGGCTGGCCATAAAAACATTGATGGGTATTTCACTTATATTCCTGCCTTATTTGGAGCGCTCTGTCTCAAAACTAAGAAAGCTTGAGCAAATTTAAATTTAAACTAACTGAAAAACGTCCAATAGCCCCCCCCCCCATAAATTCAATATTTCCATAAAATGTTTCAAATAAAAGTGATATGTTTTCATGTTTCTATCTATGCAGCAAGCATTCCAAGTTTAAACATAACCGTTTTCGAGAAAATTCCAAAAAATCTCCCCTATTCTGTGACCTCTTCTATAAAATAGCACTTCCGGTTAATCGATTTTCTTCAAATTTGGAATTCTATCCATGTTTCTTTTGTGTATTAATATTATGTAGGTGGTGAAAACCATATATTAAAGTGAAGTGGTACTTTAGAAAAAATCATAACCCTACTATTCCCCGGGAAAAGTTTCCCTAATAAAAGTGATAGGTACAAAATCGTTACAGCCGTTTACATCACAAATAAATAAAAAATCCATTCAGTAAAGTCATACATCCGGTTGTGATGGATTCTGCCCGAAATCTTCGTGTCTAAAGCGATGGTATTGCCTAAACGGATATCAAGTTTGAGCTAGCTTCAACTTTTCGTTTTTGAGATATTCTCTTAAAACAAGAACACATAAACATTTTTTTCCTATCCAGGGGATCTCTAAACATATATTTCCGGTGTAAACTGAATTTCGAAAATCTGGCACGATCGCAATACTTCCTCTTACTAGTTGTAAGAGAAAGTAAAAAACTGGCGCAACAGCCCATTAGTAGCCAAGATACAAACTATAGTTCCCCACTTATTCTCAGGATGCTAGGTCAACACTGTCTTTGTCCACACGAGAACCGATTCCTAAATTCTTTCAACCTGAGAGTGCTAGCCATTAGATCAACGCGCGAGGACCTATTAATCTCTTCAACACTATAAATTGAAAGTAATTTTAGAGGTAGAAAGACAACAAAGTACATGCCTACTTAAAACTGCATTCGTTGGCTAACTTAATGACCCGAAAAAAGGAGTTTTGATAAATAGAGTAAAATAAAATTTAAAAAAAACTAGTAGCATTATCACTTTCATGTTAAATAAGCATAACATAATACAATTAATAATAGATTAGAAAATATTGAAAATAAACTATGACACTATATAGTAATAATCTGCAAATTAGGACTTCTAATTTTATAATATGATGATGCTATCAATGTTTATGGAAAGTTACTTTCGCTAAAATGATGATGGTCCGGCAACGTTTATAGTTTATTAAATATTGTACAAGCAAGAAATTGACCGGCTTTCAGAATTAGAATAGATTTTTAAACATTTATTGGTTCATCTACTAACTTTAACCATAAAGATTAAATTCTGCCAGAAAGAAGGTTATTAAATGTAGGTAATTTTAGTTGTAATGTAGAGCAAATAAACCTTTATAGATTTAATACTTTAAACTTTAATTTTGGTCTGATATAAAAAAACCACATGTTCAGTACATCATGTATTAATTGGATCATATTATTATTATTATTTTATTGCATTTTATTATTTATTACTTGTAATTTGTTTTTAAGGATTTACCCTATCAATAGATTTGTTGTTGACTAAAACAGATAATTACAAAATCAATAAGAACAAATTTGATTCATGAAGTGTTTTAGTTAATTAATCGCAATAGAAATTAGTAATTTTAATCATGTAAAAATCTATTTTTAAACTGATAACTAAAAATAGATTATATATTGAAGACATGGCTATCGGGGTAGGAGTTGGTGTAGTGGTTATGAGCATGGACTTGTAACTGGGAGGTCCCCAGTTCGAGCCCCCGTATAACTACTAAATTTTATATTCGTTTAAAAAACTTTAATATTAAAGTAGGCACTTCCGCCCCCATGCAAGACACCTAATTTGGTAGTTGGGGAAGTTAAGGCCGCCTGAAAATACAAGGCTTTATATCATTCTTCAAACAAAAAAGATTAAATTGGTAATGCGATAGTGTTTCATCTTTGTGGAGCTGTGAAACCAGGCCATCGAAATAGGTTATTCAATTTTTTTTTTTGTTTTAAAATATATTTATAAGTTTAAGATATTATAATTGATAAATTTTATTCGAAATTGATATTTTTACTTAACGCTGTGATATTATCATTATATTATATATATATGCAGTAATAAGAATTATTTTTATTTTCTTTTAAGACAAAATGATCCACTTGACTAAATTGTACATCTCCAGGCAATGCCCTCAATTAGTCCGCAGCACAACTTGTAATGATCGTTTTAGGCATTCTCGTCCTCATCCTCAGAATTGTTATAAAATTAATTTTTCCAAAGAAATATTTCAAATAAAAATGATAAAGATTTTTTAAGCAGCAATTTAAGTTTAGAAGATATCGTTTAAATCGTTTAAAAAAAAAAACACGAAAAATTAAAAATCACCAAATAGCCAGATTCGTTTGATCGATTTTGATCTTAACATTTGTATCGATTCCTATTTGGTACCTAAGAGCTTGTGCAATTTTTCTTTCTTGACGATATTTTGTTCCCCTTCATACACAATCACATACGTGTGATCTTGACTATAATCTTCATTATTTCCGGTGAAAACATTGACATTATCGCCGTACATCGTCTTATAATATAAGCAGTAAAAGAAAGTAAAAATTACTTGAAATTCTAAATGAAATGAAATAACAGATAGCTAACAATACTGTTACACCTAAGAATACCATGGAGTAGATCCAAAACAATATATGTGGTGAGATTACATACGATAGATAAAAGAATTTCATATTATAAACATATTGTTTATTGCCAAGTTTATATTCAAATTAGCAGATGTTAATTCGTTTTGTTTTCTGCCCATTTGTTTACTCACTACTTTATTACTTCAAGATCACTTATGTATTACAATTTCACAGAAATAAATTTAATAATCTTATAGTCATATATATGTAGCTACATTTAATTCAAAGAATTTGATAAAAGTGTTCATTCAGAATGTTATTTACAGATATTGTGAAGTAATTGGAATCTAATTGTAGATTGAACATGGGGTGGGTCACGATCCAAAGATGCTGCGCGACTCATCATTTTCGGGCATTTCATGTAACTGTCACGAGTATTGTAGTGGTGATAGACGAGATTTTAAAGCCTGACTAGAGCAATAGTTGGCAGATTCTGTGGGGAGTTAGAGGAAACTCCATTACATCTCCTAACAGACTGCGAGGCTGCCTCTCAGAGAAGATTCAAGAATCTGGGTAGCTACCAGGTGGAGGAGGGGGATATACCCTCTCCAGAGCCTGTCAGGGTATTGGGATTCCTCAGGGATCTCAACCTGATGGAGGTTTTGTAGAACGCATATTCAAAAGACATCTGTTCGGGTGCTGTGGACAATAACCTGCGGCACCCAGGGGCATAGCACAATTGATCGAAAGCTCGCAGTGCATTGCCCCCCCCATAAAAAAAAATAGCAATAGATGAAAAATAGAGGACAATTGATGACAAAAAACGCTGCTATCTTGATAGAAATAATATTACCAAATCTTTGTTTGAGGTAACATTCATGATATTTGGTCAGCTGTTAAAACTCAAGGATATGATGATTCTAAGAACAAAAATGAAAAGTACTAAAGAGATCAAAACAAAGAAAATCTGCTGGCTCGGGTAGAACAAAGAGATATTAAAAAAAGCGGGTAATCTGTAATTGATTTAATGGATTAAAAATTATAGGAACCCATGTTTATATGTGTGTAAAGCATTCGCTCAGTAAAGGAAAAATCTTTAGAATTCTCCAAATGAAACAGGTATACTTCACATTCGAGATTTTTGGCAGGTCGGAAAAGGAAGAGAATCACAAACTAATAGACTTACAAGTAATGCATTGTAATTAAATATAAATTTATAATTTTATAAATTAATAGGCCTACTATAGAGATAGAGTAAATAAGAATTGAGAGATATGGAATTTAGAGAGAGAGCGACAGAGCGGTAATTGAGAGCAATGATGTTGTCAACCGGTAAACTGGTGATTGTATCATCCACGAGATTTACGATCTTCTTAAATAGGAAATCCTGAGGTGGGGAAGCTTAGGCGGAGATTATTTCCTAACAATGACTATCCAAAATAAGTGGCGACAGTGGCAGGCATTATTTTGCGGATTTGAATTACTGATGACTTGTAATAAAGCCAACAGCCAGTGAACTGGGAACCTACATACATCATGTTGCATGTTACATACATATAAAGGTTTAACATAAGTTCAGTAAGTGATTAAAAGTACATAAAAGGGTACACAGCGAGTGAGGCAATCCCTTTCAATTCTTGGAGGGAATAGATTTCCGGAAAGCCAGAACTGGAATGAATGAAGAAAACTAATTGAACTCAGTTGCAAGTAAAAGAAATAATCGAATCGTTAACTAAGGTTGAAATAGAGGACATCGAATTTGTTTTATAAATTAACTTCTCTAACATACTAATTAAGATCATTAATTAATGCAATTGAAAAGAAAATTGGTTCCAAAAAATTACTAGAGGAATTGAGAAGATTTATCATTGATCTTGTTGCAAAAATGTCATGTGAGAATGTCTTAAAAGGAGAAATAAAAAAAAGACTAGCAATGGATAAAATACCGTATAAAGAAAAATAAGAATTTTTAGAGGTACTCGCAAAAAGATACAGTTTCCAAATGAATTTGTTAGAAACCTTGAATTTCCCAGAGTAGTGGTTACCTATTGAATCGTGAACAGTTTTGATTTTTGTAATTGACAAACAGGCTCTTTTGTGATCCAGTAGCTGGAGACATATCTTGAACCGCACGCGCACAATTGAATCTGTTCACTTGGAAATCAAGAAGAGATTAAGCAAGCAATTTTAGTAAAGTCCAATATGAAATCTTCTACTTGTATTATGAGGAATATTGAGGATTCTATAGTAAATTATGATTCAGGAAAAGGCAATGGGAAACGTCCTTAAGTACAGCACTGAGTGTGAACATGGACTAAATAAAATAACAGTTACCCCTATATGTTTCTAGCTGCTGAAATAAGACCTGGAAGCAGAAATTTTATCAGCACCAATTCTGAAGTAGTTTAATCGAAATTATCACGAGAATTAGTGGCGGCTTTAGCTTGTAGTTGAAGTGATGAGGAGCACCCTTTTACTGTCATGGGCCATGGTGATAATCAAATACTAGGATCGGCTCGCATAAGAAAATAGTTTTTTGTATTTTATTTTTGTCAACTTCCTTTTTATCAATTTGTTGCTACACTTAGCTTTTTTCATATAGTGTTTTAATCCTATAATTTAATTGTAATTAAACTTAATTACAAATATTAATTTGTCCTATCTCTTTATTTTTTTAAAAAGGAATTCCTTTATAATATACTACACTTTCTTATAACTAAAACAAAGTAGGTAATATGAAGTATAAATGGAAACACATGTACTTCGCCAATCAGAAAATACATATATCATGGGAAAAAGAGAAGTATTAATTTCACATATGTAGCCATATCTCCAGGAAATTAAAAATTTTATACTTTAACACTTACTATTATTATCTTCTTTGTCACTTTTAAGTAAGATAATTGGTAATTGTCGATTGTTAATGATAACTATAAGTTTTACTTACTCTTATTGTCGTAAGAAAGTAAAACGCAAAAGTGTTGCGATCGCTTCAAACTTTCAAAATTGAGTGTTCTTTTAGGACCTTCACTGCGAAAAAAAAATGTGTTGTACATAAATGAAGTATCTCAAAACAAAAAAAAACTTTTTTTTTCGTACCTGACATTTTAGGTAGCACCATCACACCCCGGGTTACGAAAGTTTGGTCAAAAGCCCTCAACTGGAAATGCGTCTTTAGTGAACGATATTTTGAATTTTTAACGATTCTTTTTTTGGGGGGATGGGGGGAATGGCTCTACCGATTTCTTTTAAACTGGGAATGGTTACACACCAGATCATATCGGAGATGAGATATTTGTATGTTGCGCTGATTAAGGAAGAGATTTTTTTTTTTTTGTTTCTGTCTGTATAAGTAAAAAAATAGAAATTTCAGGATCTTTAAACTTGATAATCATCTCGGCCATCAGACAAGCTCCCTCACCGAATAGTCTCCCCTTTACTCTTTTACCCTGCCAGAAAATAATAATTAAATTAATTATTGTTATTTTAATCAAATACAATTAAATTAGAAATATCTTAACCAACCTTCCTCGAAAAATCAAATATCAGTTTAATTACTACAATTTTTACATCACTTCTGTACAAAAGCAAAAAATATTAAATGTTTAATTTAATCATAATCAGTCAGTACCAAAAAAGTGCCATTTTTGTGATTATTTTTCTGAATACCCATTTATTTTTATTTTTTTATTTTGTATGATATTGTATTCCTAAAAAAATACAATTAAAATACAATATCATACAAAATAATATATTTATTTTATATATTTTTCTATTTGTAACTTGCTTGGTCGAAAATTGATTTTAGCAGCTCCCCTGGGAATTAGGTTGTAAGCTACCAAATTCAATCTTTTTTTTTTTTTTCGGCAGTATTTCAGATTGTGATAGAGCTGGGACAAACAGTGAAATGACGTAAGAAGAATAATCAGAAGTTTAATTCTTCATAAATGAATAGCCACGCCAAGGCCAGTGGGCCCGTTAAATAAATATGTGATTGTTGTTATAAATTGTGTCTGTGGGTGGTGTGTGTGTGTGAGAGAGAGAGAGAGAGTGAGAGAGAACAAAACATCTCAAAAAAGAAATATTGCTGGAAGCTCAAAACTGAAAAAAAAACTTGAGTTTCCAGGATAAGACAGCTAATGGGGCTTTTAAGTTGTAATGACCCTGAAGAAGTTCATTGTAATATAGGTAAAACTTCGGTTTCTAGCAAACCACTGACGCGCTTTCAACCCGATCACTCAAGTGTTTTTCATTAAAATCTTAAAAGATCACAATATGGTTTTGGTCAAAATCAACAACTCAGAAATGCGTTTTTCTTTAAACTTCGTATAGTATCTGTACACATAAATGCCTATCACTTTCATGAATGAATGAATGAAGGGAAGGCTTTTAGCTAAATGGTTAGCGCGTTGGACTCCCACCGGAGGTTCCGGCTTCGAGGCCAGTGCTACCCTTAGATTTTTTCTTCCTAGGAGCCTCTACAGTTCACTGTTCGGTGATGGACAGTGTTGTCTGTAGCAAGAGAACACTGTCCGGAGGCTGGCAGTGCACTGAGAAGGCTCCGGGCGCTAATGGCCGTCGATGTTGAAGCGTCTTAATTAAAAAAAAAAAAATGAATGAAATCTGGAATGCATATAGAGATACAATCTCATTGCAAGGGTTGACCTTACTAGTATTACAAAATACAGGGCATATGGTTATATTAATTTGATTAACAAAAAATAAAATTAACATATAGGAAAACATCTTGATAAAACTAAAGAAAAACAAAGAATCACTATACATTCAGTAGCAAAGTATATTAAACACTCTTCAGAATAAACTTAATTTAAAAAGTATGTTGAATGTATCTAGTAGTTAGTTATTAATAATTACTATATTAATAATTATTATATACGCATACAAAGCTAAACATAATATGTAGGTATATTTATGCGCGTGTGCAATAATTTCTTTGATGCATTTTTTTTTTTAGTGAATCTTTTATATACGTAACAAAATTATGAGATAAGGCAAGCAAGGGAAATTTCACTATAAAACAGCTTTTCTAAATTTTAGGCTATAATTTACAAATATAAAAATTGTATTTATTTTCTCGTCATCATTGTCATCGATAGTGATGACGTGCATCAAAGTGATAGTTCATTATTTTATCCGGGAGCGTGTATTATAAAAATGTATTATGATAAATTTAGCTCTGTATACATTGAGCTATGGGCAGGTAATGAGGAAGTGTAGCATGTTATCTTTGCCGTCATTACAAAGCAGGCAGACAGAATCTGGGAGAAATTTAACCTACCATTTTTATTTGAAAAATTTTCCCAGGACAATGTATTTTTGTATCTGGTTGAACAGTAACGTTAATTTTTCTTTGAAGTACCACTTCAGTATAATGTATGGTTTATGCCACCTATAAAGTAGTGTTCTTAGAATTCCAAAGTTGAAGCGAATTACTTTACGAAAAGTGCGATCTTATAGGAAATGTTTTTGGGTTTTGTTTTTTTTTTGAAATTTTCTCGAAAATGACAGTAACAAGTTTCAGAGTCATTCCGTGGTAGCCTGCTTCATTTTGTTGTCATCGACCGGTTTCGGGCGTTCGCCCATCTACAGGATGCGTTTTGTCAGACAGTGTGATAACATAGACTTGCACTGAGCAAATTCAGTTTGTACACTCTTTGCTCTCTGCTCTTAAGTCTGTGCTATCACACTATCTGACAAAACGCATCCTGAAGATAGGCGAACGCCCGAAACCGGTCGATGACCACCCAAAATGAAGAGGCTTACCACGGAAAATATCTCTGATGCTTTCCAGCTCTGCGCAACCAACCACCACAACAATAACAAGTTTCTTTAAAAACTGAAAATGCTAATTAGGGAAGGAATAGCTAAGTAGTTAGCGTACTGGACTCCCACGCGAAGGACCCGGGATCAAGTCCAGCTGTGCTACCCTTAGATTTTTTCTTCCTAGGAGTCTTCTACAGCTCACTGCCCGGTGATGGTTAGTGTTGTCTATAAGAACACTCTCCGGAGGCCGGCAGTCCATTGAGAAGTCTCCGAACGCCAATGACCATAGATGTTGACGCGCCTTAAAACAAAATAATAGAAAATAAAATGCTAACTATACAGATATGAACGAACCACTTTTATTCCAAACATTTAAAAAAAAAAAAAATGCATTTAAGGTGTACTTAAATCTGTAACGTTTTATTTTATCATTTTATGTTGTGTTTACATATTAATGCTGTATTTTACAATATTATTGGCGTTGTCTTCTGGAATACATTGTTATCATTCAATACTCTCTGGCAGGGTAGATACATGTCCCCCCATCACATCTATATATCCGTTAGCGAAAATTAATGAAATTTCAAGTATAGAAAATAGTCAGTTTTATAATATTGATATAACAAGCACTAAGCAAAAGTCGTCAGAGTGTTTCACACCAAATTTTGTTTCAATTTTTTCCAATAAAACTAGGACATATTTTTACGGGTAAATTACTTGATCAACAAAACTTTGTAAGGGAAGGGATTAGCTCAATGGTTAGTGCACTGGTTAGGACTCGTACACGGAGGCCCCGGTTCGAGTCCGGCTGTGCTGCCCTTAGATTGTCTCTTCTAAGGAGCCTCTACAGCTCACTGTCCGGTGATGGACAGTGTTGTCTGCAACGAGAGAACTCTGTCCGGAGGCCGGCAGTCCATGAGAAGGCTCCGGACGCCAATGACTATAGATGTTGACGCGCCTTAAATAAAAAAAAATAAACTACATAGAAATTAAATTAAATAATATTTTATCTCATTTATTTAAAAAAACATTTTAAAACAAAAGTTAATTTTAAACTTTGCAATTGTATATTTATAATAGATATTCTATCCAAAGAAAACATATAACAATGTTCGTAAACTTGTAAGATGAGATATTTTCATATGTGTCAATGTTTATTCACCTGAAAGTTTTAATTTTAAACCAACATTCCAATAGGATCATATGTTTCACTAATAATATCCCTCACTGCATACTTGTAATCCTTTTTGTAACCTCATTTTTATATTTATCTAATATTCATAAAGTTATTATTAAGATAGCTATTATTTCCTCATCTATAATTTATGTTTATTCGTATTTTATTTATTAATTTATTTATTTAAAATAAAACTGGCAAATTCAAATGGTTTAAGAAATGTTCGTTTCAACGTGACCAGTTTTTTTTTACAGTTAACGTACAATCTTAAATAAAATAACCCTTTTTTTCAAAATATTTTTATCATTATCTTTATTATTTTAATGTAAACTAATTTTCATGGGTCAAGGATTTTTCTTTAAAAATGCCAGTCGTTATTTGTCTCTATTCTACTTCTATTTTATGTCCTCATTGAGGAGAAGCGACCCCCAAAGGGTTACTACAGCTCAATATTCCATGCACTTCGTCAGAACAGTACACAATACACTTAAACTACATACACTCTACACTTTACAGACAATAAAATCACTTCACATACTAGGGTCTCCGTCCATACTTAATTGGCAAAAGCCAAGGGAGAAGAAAGGGATTAGCTGAGTGGTAGGGCGTTGGACTAGCAAAGGTCCCTGGCTCGAGTCCAGCTTTGCTGTCCTTAGATTTTCTCTTCCTAGTAGCCACTACAGCTCACTGCCCGGGGATGGACAGTGGCCTGTACTTGAGAACACTTCTCGGAGGGCGGCAGTGCTCTGAAAAGGCTCCGAGGGGCACAATAGATTTTTCAGATCCCTTACAAAACTCTAAAACAAACAAAACCTCATGTCCTCATTCGCACATATCTTCATTAAGGTTGAAGACAGATTGCTAAAGAACGAAATAATATCTGGTATTTTATCCATCGTAGCATGCATATTTGTTGTGTTCCTGACCGGGTTCTGATTTTCATCCATCGTCAGTGCAAATTCACCAAGTTCGTGTAGAAAGTTCACTTCAACTTAATGTTTCTCTTACACTCATACTTGTTGGTTGTATATATGTGGAGAGGTTATAAGGTTATGTTACTTACTATGTGTTGTGTTTAATGACAAAATGGAATTATTATAAATTATGATTAGACATTAGAAAATAGTGTACATTAAATTGCATGTTTTGTAGAATACTTTATAACTAAACTTTAATAGTGTTGTTAAGTATGCTCAATATTTTATCAAGTCATTTTTATTAGGGGGTGGGCGATAAGTTATTTCAGGAGAATACTTTACTAATAAGAATAGATAAAGTTTGAAGAAAGGCAATGAAAGTTTATTGACAGTCAAAAGCTTGTACAAGTAATAAATAATGTGAAATCCAAGGAGGGTTAGTTAAAGAAAATATGTAGATAAATTGATATGTAATAAGGTTGGCAGCAAACTGCAAATTGGAGATGATATTAAAATAAATAGAGAATAATAAGATAATGCTGCCAACCTTCTTACACATCAATTAACTTACATATTTCCTGTAATAACCGTGCTTGTATTTCTCATTATTTATTACTTGTACAAGCTTTTGACTGTCCATAAACTATGCATTGCCTTACTTCAAACTTTATCGATTCTTATTAGTACAGTTTACTCCTGACTTGATAAAACACTGATCATAATTAACAACATTATTAAAATGTAAAACACGTATTCTTTAAAACATGCAATTTAATATACACTATTTTCTAATGTCTCATCATAATTTATAATAATTCCATTTTGTCATTAAACACAACACATAGTAACACAACCCTGTAACCTCCCCACATATATACAACCAACAAGTGTGAGTGTAACAGAAACATTAAGTTGAAATGAACTCTCTACACGAACTTGGTGACTTTGCTCTGACGATAGATGAAAATCCGAAACCAGTCAGGAACAAAATAAATATGCATGCTACGACGGATAAAATACCAGATATTATCCAGCATTGCGGACCCATCCATCCACATATTCAACAACGAAATAATCTTTAAATTATATTCAAGAGATTTTTGAATTGAAGTTGGCGGGCTAATCGGACGGCGAGCGGATTGAGTTAGAGAGGACCCTACTAATTGCGGCGGATAACAGCAGAAAGTTGATAACTTAAAATCACTGAATAATAATCTTGAGAACCTGATTTGATAATTTCTTCCAGATTAATTTTTATATATTTTCTTCTGATTTGATGGATTACAACTAGAAGATGCTGAGAAGTTTGCCCGTGGTTGGTTGGCTCAACATTTCAGTTCCAGTCCTCTTAAGGGCGGGACCTCCGTATAACACCTAATGACATGAAATGACATGCGATACAAAACAGATTCATTGATCCACTTATATGTATATTACTCTAACTTATGGAGAGCGAATCATAATTAAATTTAAGTTTTAGAATTTCTGAACTAAATTTAGATATATCTACAATATTTTCCTGTACCTATTTTATATTATAAAGTAAATTTTTAAATCTAAACGAAACTGTTAAGAAAGTTCCTCTATTGTTTTGTTTATGTTTAATTACGTTTTATTACTTTCAGATTACGTTTTAATTCTGTGTTTACTTTTATAGTATCTTATATATAATCTATATATCAACTGAAACTAATTATTAGTATTATTTAGAATCTATTTTGTTAAAAAGAAAAGATATCGTTACTTAAGATTACTTACAGTCGAGTACTGTATTTCTTTAGTTAGCGTGGGCGATCTTTAATGATGTCTATATAGTAAGTCTACTGTAACTGTTTGTGTGGCATATGTTCGTGTACGTATGTATATGTGTATATGTTCGTGTTTTCAATATTTATTGTTAAATTTTTGTTTCTTTCGAATTTTAAAGATTTTTTTATTTTTGTTGGATGTTGAATGTGTAAATATTTGACTCTCCAACTACTTTAACGAATGTGTATGAATTTAAAGTGCTTCTCACTATTTTGAAATCGAAATAAAATTTTTTTGTTTATCTTTTTTGGATTTTGTAACTTTTGTTAAGACAACAACTAACAAATTTATGTTTCTTTAAAATTAGAACCTCGTTTTTTTTACTGCAATGTAACTGTTAGTTACTTAGTATAATATTTTTGAATATTTATTCGTCTGTTTTTTTACTTGTTAATATTTTATGATATTGAATATATAATTGTAAAGTTAAAATTATTACTAATTGCATAAATGAAATTTGTAGTCAGAATGTTATTTTAAAATGTTACTCTTATTTTTTTATACAGAAATTGTATGTCATATGAATGTTCAAATAATGATTGAGATTGTACTGTCTTATTGGAGATGCAAAGCTGCATTGATCTGTGAAATGAGCTTAGAGAATGCCGATAGTTTGAAAGCGAGATACAAACACCTGTTTGAAACATTGAAACAGAGAAATGTTTCTAAATATGAAATAAGAGAATTAATTCATAATGTACAGGTGGTGGGTCCATTCCGCAAGCAAAAATGCGAATGGAAGAGTAATAAACTAAATCAATAATAATTTATACGACCTATTTTCGAATAAACTTTTCATTGAGATAACTTATATAGAATGAATAAAGCAATGGTAGAAATTCTGTGGCGTCATCTAGAAGGAATGGGATACAAAAGGGATGGAAATCTCCTAGTTGAGGAAATATAAACCTTTTTTGGAATATAAACCTATCGAAATATTAATTAAACATTTATAAGTTTTATTTTTCTAAAATTTGAGATACATTTCTCGCAAGTTTCTCTATATTGCGAGAATGTGTAAGAGTTGGTTTTACATTTTAGAATTGAGATAAGAATGAAAATATATATTTTGTAGCTGAGACCTTGAATCCGATTTTGTTTTCTTCATAGAGAAAGAATATCCGTTAACAGAATCAGGGAAGAAACAAACTTGATAATCGATTTGCTATCACATGGGAATCAAAAATATAAGTTTTGATCAGACTCAGACTACCAGAAAGAACACATTTCATTTCATTTCATTACATTTTATTGGGATGTATTTTTCTGTTTTTCTCGATAAGGCTACATTTTATCGATTTTTAGTATTATTAACTTCATTACCACTTTCCATTTTTTTTTAATAAAGTGATTTTATTGATGTTCTGGAAGAGGCGTAACTTTAAACATTTCTTATTGATTTACTTTCCCCTAGTGCTGTAAAATTTTCGATATCGACTTTCCTCACCGGAAATATCCGTTTTGATATCCCTTTATCCCGAAAAATTAGTTTTTTAGAAAATAATCTTATATGAGTGTGCATGTATGTATCTATGTACATATGAGCTTAGCTCAAAAATGAAGAATCGCAGAAAGTTCAAACTTTGCGTTCCTTATCGGCATGGGATCCGATAGGAAGTTATCTGTCAAAATTCGTTGGTACGTCCGGTACCACTTTACTAAATGGTTTTTCAATTTTTTGCGATTTTTTCCCAAAAAAAGACTCCAACGATTTTCTTTGGACCTTATTAAATAATGACTTATTTAATCAACCACTTACTCGGAAAAATTTATCGTAACAAAAATAAAAGATCTATTTGTTTGTAGTTAGTTATTTGAAACAAAGAAACTTTGGTATCTTTATCAAGAAAACCATAGATAACTTGAAAAATAAATCGTCCAGTAAAGTCGCATTTTCGTTCAAATGCAATTCGCTTCAAACTAGAAAAATTTGGTTACACATTTTAATTATAATTAATATTAAATAGATTATAACAACTAGATATAACAACATATATTAAATGGAAATAACACTTTAAAGGAAGTTTTAACGTCATTCCCTCCCTGGAAAATGATGCCGCGTACCAAGGTTTTAGGCAGTTTGCCGAGGAAACGCTCGAAAGATTGGCATGAGTAGACATAGGTTTAAAGGATAGATAGTTGCAAGTTGGTGTGAGAGTAATTTATTGTGCTGGTGGTTAGCGTATGTGTTACGGATTAGATATAGGCTTTCTTACCACCAGGAATATCGAGTACTGGGGATATAGTGGTGTATATGATTAAGTGAATGAGAGCGTGCACGGGTTACATTACATTTTATTACATTAATACGGGTTAATTACATTTTAATTTGTTTGTTTATGTGTGTTCGATAGGTTAGATATAGGTTTAGGATCCTTATTCCCGCAGGAATATCGAGTACTGGGGGACCAATAGGTTTAGGTTATCCTGGTTTAGGTTGGATTTATACTTTCCTTGATTGGGCTGTCACCCAGTGCGAGCGAGCTTTAGGTCTGGTTGGGAGTTCGTTCGCTTAGCCCGGGGATCGCTCACCCAATGTCCTTTTCCTTTATAAAACCTTAACAGAAAATATTTTGGAGTGATTTTCGAGGAAATTATTCAAAAAACTAAACTATCAATTCTATAAAATGGTACTTCCGGTTGATGGATTTTGAATCAAACCTTTATTGTTAGGGTTCCCTAGAAGAAATTAAACGAAGTATCAACTTTGAACTTTCTCCGATTTTCCTTTTTTGGAGTTATGCTGATTATACTTTCACCAATTCCTAAAAAAACCTCCTCTTCGGGCTCAGGATCCTTAAAATGTGTATTTCCGGTGAAAACTCGATATCTGAAACTTTACAGATAATAATATTTCCTAACAGAAGTAAATGAAAGTCATTTGATTGTTTCCCATTAGATTTGATTTTTTTCTATTGGCTCCAGAACATTTATGAATGAGGCAAGACATCTGGTACTGTTCAAATATATTATCCTAGTGTGAGAAAGTAATAATTTCATTTCTGAACTCAAGAATTCCTAAAATTTGATCGTGGGAAAAAAGTTTTATGCGATACACAACACATCGCAAGTGTTATGAAAGGGTTGGTTATGTTGATTTATTAACTACATTCACGAACCATATGATAGCAGTCATTCATTTAATGCCAGTTTAAAGAGTTATAAAAGATTTTAAGAATGACAGTAGCCTTGCTGGATATTTTTACTAATACGCTAGAATTTCAGTAATGTTTAAATTATTATTTATATCATCATATAAGTATTTTTTAAGACTTTTGGGAGGAACTCTAATTATGGAATTCAAGCTGTAAATAAATCCTTTATTCCTTTTCAAGAATCAAGGTTTTTTTTTTATTTTTCATTAAACGTTTGTGTGTGTGTGTGTGTGTGTGTTTAACTGTATTTTCTAGCCAACCTTGAATTGGATATTCTTCGTATTTGAACTTTTTTCCACACATTTGCAGCTTCAGGGAGGTAAAGAGATAGTAATCTGAAGGTGATACGTCAGGGGAATGCGCGGGATAGTTCAGGATATCCCATTAAAACGAGGCAAGCAGTTCCTTCGTGGCGTTGGCCGTGTGTGGTCCGGCATTGTCGTGCAGCAGGCAAACTCCCTTTTCAGCATGCCTCTCCTTTTGTTCTGAATCGCCCTCCGCAATTTTTTTGTAGGGTCTCACAGTATCTTGCAGAGTTGATGGTCTCCCCTTGAAGCATATATTCAATTAAAATTATGCCTTGACATTCCCAAAACACGGATACCATGATTTTCTTGGCTGAAATAGTGGTTTTGAACTTTTTGGCGGAGGGTGAAGAGGTGTGACGCCAATGTTGAGACTGCCTTTTGGTTTCAGGTGTGTAGTGTACAACCCAAGTTTCATCTCCAGTAATGATAGAGCGGAGAAATTCCATGGAGTTTGTATGACGCCGCGTATTTCACACTTGGCGGGAGATGGGATTGACATTTTTCACGAAACGTATTGTCGCGTCGACAGTTCACAACGTACTGATCTCGAACCGGTCTCGTTGCGGTGGGGAGTAATCAGGCTACACAGCAGTGTAGCCAGCATGTCGAAAACAAAATCCCTCCGGCCGTGAGAGCCTCAGGACTTATTTACTGGACATGCCTCGTAATTCTCTAGAGATGAGAAAGTGGGGATTTCTTCAATATTCTGTTGGTGCTTTTATCTGTAATTCTGTCCGGCATTGCACACTATTTGCTCAATTGCGAGTGAGGACAGCTTGTTTCTTTGGTTCATTCTTCCAGCCTGTTTTATCGTCATCCCTTACAAATCGGTATTTATATGTAACTCCACAACCAGATATTGTGTGCCCTTCCAATATTAACTAATATATGTGTAGAGAGTCGGCAATGGTACATTCAAATCCATGCATACAACTGCTAAAATTCATTCCATTTGCTAGATTTAGAAAATTGTTTACTTCTAAATATTGCTTAGCTTTTTGTACCAAATATCCAGAACTATATTAAACTTAGGAAATTATATTAATTGGAAAAAAATTTATCAATTTAATACTGAGTAATTAATTTTAACTTTTTCTTATAGCTTATAAGAGGAAATACTGCGAAGAGTTTTCTCCTTAAATCCATATTTTGTGGATAAAGTTAAATAAAAAAGTGGCTTTTAGAAATTTAAATTAGGCAGCCGATGAACATTTTAAGTAACAATTTTAATAAAAAATTAAGTTTGCGCTCTCCGAATTACTTAACTACTTCTTTTCTACATTGCCCTTCCCAGTTTTGTAATTCATCTACTAAAATAGCATTAGTGATAAAAATAAGCTCTAAATATTTCATATTTGAAAACAAAAACAAAAATAGTGCAGAGAATTAAAAGAGAAAGAAAGTTTATTTTACAGCAGATTATTGTTAATTATATATATAGATATACAAATATATATATCACCATGTAATTATTCAGAAATATTTCTATGTAATAATAATATTTCTTGTTATTTCTATAATAAATTGAATGTAATTTGCTGTAAAGATTGTTTGACAAATTTGAACATGGGCCAACACATTTACTATATTACCTTACTATACGTATAATTTTTAATAACTGTTTCTAACTATGACAGATTATAACTAAGTTATTATATAAATAGTAAATTATGAATTTATAAATAACATATAAATATTTTACTAGAAGTTAAATCGTTATTTCCAGTTTAAATTTGTTTTATCAATGTTCAGTCCAATTATTGGTAATGCTAGACTAATTTGAACTAATAATATAATATTGTCATTTATAAATTCTGAATGATAAATCTTTTTTCTTTTTTTAGAAAACTCTCTGATAAATTAGGAATTTAAATGCTCATAATTTTTCACCATCAAACAATATTGAAAAATAACAATAAATTAGAGAATTATTGACGTAATAATCTTTGCATTTTTAATTCATTTCTATTTTTATAATTTTCATTCATTTTTATCATATTAATTATTAACCAGTGATATTTTAAATGCCAAATTGTTATTGCTAACATGTTAAGAAGCATTTTCTGTTTGCTTTTACTTCAAACGTTTGTTTTAATTATGATAATTAATACAAAAACAAAACAAAAATAACTAGTACTAGTCCATATTAATTGACCAATTTTCATTAAACTTTAATGATTTTTAGCGGTTCTCATTGTTTGCCCATAATGCTATAAAATTGTGTACCATACATTACACTGAATTGGTAGTTCATAGGTTCAGTCCAAAAAAATGTTTCAAATGACTGTGATAAATTTTAGGCTTTTGTAGTAAGTAAACCACACTCAGGAAAATCATGTTAGGCAGAAAAGAAAGCATTACTTTCTGTAGAAGAATTTTGCCAGAATCCATCAAGACGGGAACCCCTGGTGATTCATAAAAGCGGAATATCAGTTTGTTGAGCTTTCTGCAGTTTTTGTTTGAATTTTTCTGTAAGAAATCACAAACACACACACATTCATTTTAATATTGGTTAATATAAAATATTTATAGAAAGATAAGTTTGCTATCTGTCTTCGTCTACTATACATCTGTTCAGTGACTGGTGGTTGTAGGTAGAGCAGCCCGCCTTATGAATGCTCTGAATGAGTTTCCTGTATCAATGAACAGGGAAGTGAGTTTAGAATGTCAATCAGTTTATATACATTCACGCCCACTATTCTGCTAAATTACAATGCAATAATGAGCCAATTATTCTATTAAAATTAAGTGTGTATTAAAGTTTATTAATAATCTCTAGTCATTAAAAAGTAATCGCAGAGTTGCCAACTTTCAATTAAACAAATTTCAACGTTCGTATAAAGTCATTGAAAAATATTAATGAATTTAAAATAAACATAACCGGGATTTGACAAGAATGATTATAAACATTGACTTGTTAACTAGGATGTCTCCAGTTCAAGACCTATGTTAACAACAACTTAACTTTTATATATTAAAAAAAATATTAAAAGTAAGGTTGATGCTTTGGCCGCTCCCTTCACCTAAATTCGTAATTGGGACGTTAAGCCTATTGAAATGTAATCATTTCTTTACGCAACATTCCATCAAAACTCAATGTTATAATAAAAATAAATTAAATTTTAGTGAACACTTTAATACTTTGAAACGTTAAACCATTCTTATAAATCTAAAATTCCTTTTCGAATGATAATATTCTATTCCATTTTCATAAAACAGAAAGCAATAAATAAATGCTAGAGGAATGGGCTTTTTCAAATTTCTACCAATTACCACTTGCATTCTCTTTGCAAACAAATAACTATTTCGTACTCGATGTAGAACTCAAAACCTGTTTTTTCCGATGCAAACATAATTTCGACAATTTGATAGTTTAGCGATTCATCATCTGACAGGCAATAAGAAAGTAAAATTATATAAATAAATAAAAAATAAGGCTAATTGTCTACCTCGTTCACATAACTGTTATTTGGTTTATCGAAATATTAACGGGGCTGTAAGTCTTTTTATCTCTCTTTAAACAAATTATGAACTTGCCTTCTAGAAGAAAAGCTAAGAAGAACAGAGAAAACAATGAATTATTTGTAATGTATGTAATTAACATTGGGGTAATTCATAGACTGGAATGAGCATTAAGCGTTTAATTCCAGAAATTATAGTTTAAGTAACTTACACTCCTTTCATTTAACAACATAACTGTGTTTTGTAACCTTAAAAAGTGTGATACAAATACTGAGAATATCTGATGCTTTGTTGATCATAATAAAGAAGAACTAAGTTATGGAATTTTCTCAAGCTTTCCATTTGCTTGACGAGATGAAAAGAAGTATATTAAAAAGTTCATTACAAATAGTTGAATATATTAAAAATATTTCAAGGTTTTTAAGAAACTATTCACGGTTTTATAGGGGAGAAGTGATTATCATAATCTTACATACTGCATTAAATCATGATGATACTTTTCAAGTATCACAAATTGTGGATCATGTAAAATCTTGCAACTGTGCTTTCATTTTTCTCTTTTAGTTATTATAGTTTGAATTACATAAATGCAAAAAGAAGCTTTAAAATTAATCACCTCATTTCTCTATTTGCCTGACCAATTAACCATTTGTAAGAAATGATAAAAATTGACACGCAAGAGATGCTCCTCATTTTAAAAAGTCATCTTCATAATCAGCAGATTAATTGACCGCGGCTTTCCTAAAAATCTAAAGGAGCTGAAATCTTAGGACATTCAATATTTATTAATATTTATAACTTTTTATCATTTGGGACTATCTATCATGATCTATTTCTTTATTTCTTTATTTATTTATTATTATTAATAATAATAATAATAATAATGAAGTGGGCCATTCTCTACTATAAGTTAGGCTAAAAAGGACGAAAGCATGTAATTTCAACTTCGTTAGTAGTTACATTATCCTAACAGACCAAGAAGTGAGTGAAATTTAGTGGCGCCTCCCAATCGTTGGCATATATAGTGAGTGTAGTAATTTATTTGAATAGTGCGTAAAATAGAACTTTTCATACCCGAAAACGAGGGATATACTTTTCATATTCAAGTTCGACTACCATCGAATTTGGCCTTTGAACGAGATGCAATTTACTTATGTTGATTTTTATTCACTTTTAAAATATTACAAAAGTTTCTATTTGAAACTCTTTCAGTTCTTATTTAAAAACTTTTTAAGGCTTAAAATTTTTACTTAATGACTAACTGCCATTAATATGGTGTAGGTAGTGGGTTCCATAAATTACACTCAAGTAGCAGTTTAGAAGAAAGTTGGTATCTCTCAGTAGCCCTCAAAATCATTATACCAAGTTCAAAGAAAATCGTTGAAGCCATTTTACAAAAAAATTCATTAACTTAAAAAAGAAAAACCATAAACAAAAGATACTTCTGTTGACGATTAATTTTTTTTTTTTTTTTTTTTTTTTTTTTTTTTTTTTTTTTTACTATGCCATAATCGGTCGGGATATTCACATTCGACGTCGAGCTTCCCACTTAAATATGAAAATTTAAAATAAAAAATTAATAAGCTAAAAAATTAGTTGGCTGGGGGGCCAAAGAAGAAACTTTTCAAAAAAGCCCCCTCCCCACACTAAATTACACATACTAACTTTCTATACTTTCCACTCATTTTATAGTTTATTTATATTCATTTATTTCTCTTATAATTATTAATTGAGTTGTTTTTCATTTCTACCACTCTTCACATTTCCCAACTTGGAAAAAATGTCCCCTCTCTATTTTCTTTGCAAGTAAACCTTACTCTACAACCAAACAATAACCTCCTCAAACATTTAACTCTCCATTCTTCCTTAACAGGTATCATATCTTTCTAATATTGTTCAATTATTATATGTTTTAATTTTATCATACAGTTTTCTTTATATCCATATTTTTTTGTTTTGTAGTTCCTGAGGAAAGACACCAAAGGTGTCCGAAACGTCGAATAAACTTTTTTTTTAAAAAATAAAAAGTTTCTTTTTTTGGCCCCAGCCCAACTAATTTTTTAGCTTGTTTAATTAACAATGGCCAAACATAAATATTGTTTACATTAATAAATAAATAATTTGACCTTCTTGTAATTTTGATTTTACAGATATTTTGTTCTCACATTTACTCACAACAAATACCATACGCGCGCGCGCACGCACACTCGCATATTTATAATATATATACGGTTATGAATGATTAAAAACATTTTTCTTCTCAGGGACCTCAAATCATGTATTTCTCGTGAAAGCTCAATTCAAAAAAAAAAAAAAAATTTGCTTTTATCGTAATACTTCCCTCGTCAACAACAATAATCAAAGAAAGTAAAAGATATAAAATCAGGAAAGATGTGGTATGTAAATAAGCTTCGAGAGAGATTACCTTCAGTTATTTTAGAATGTTATAGTCAGTGTTTAACAATGATGCATTGTGCTTAGTGATATTTTTTTTTTGTGATTTCAAAGTGTTAAATAAAATTGATAACACTTTATTGAGTGTAGTTTAAAGAAAATTGTTGGGACTATTTTTGAGAAATTATCGATAAATTCGACATTTTTCTTGCCAGATATGATAGTGATATTATTAAGAGGAATCTCAAGGTTCAGCTTACTATGAGTTTTCGTTTTTGAGATATTTGGTTCACACACATAAACACAGACCCCTTCATTAAAAATATTTTTTTTCTTTCAGCCAAAGACCTTCAAAATCATGTATTTTTAATCAATACTCATATATTCGACAAGTTGACATGATCGCAAAACTTTTTCTTACTACAGAAAGTAAAAAAATCAATTGTGAGAATATCTGGTATTTTATCCGTCGTAGCATGCATATTTATTTTCTTCCTGACCGGTTTCGTATTTTCATCCATCGTCAGAGCAAATTCACCAATGACGCAAGTTCGTGTAGAGAGCTCCCTTCAACGTAAGGTTTCTGTTATTTGTTACTTACACTTGTTGGTTGTATTTAATTATGTGGGGAGGTTATAAGGTTATGTTACTATGTGTATGTGATTAATGGCAAAATGGAATTATTGTAAGTTATGATTAGACATTAGAAAAATAGTGTATAATATATTTGTTTACTGTTTTGCAGAATACTCCATAACTAAATTTTTAATAGTGTTGTAAAGTATGCTAGTGTCTTATCAAGTTATTTTTGTTAGGGGGGGGCGATAAGTAGTTATGGAGTACACCATACACCACATATGGGGTATGGTATACACTATTTTTGTCTAATCATTTCTTACAATAATTCCATTTTGCCATTAATCACATACACATAGTAACATAACCTTATAACCTCCCCACATATTATTATACAACAATAAGTGTGAGTAACAAGTAACAGAAATCTTACGTTGAAGGGAACTCTCTACACGAACTTGGTGAATTTGCTCTGACGATGGATGAAAATCCGAAACCGGTCAGGAAGAAAATAAATATGCATGATACGACGGATAAAATACCAGATGTTATCCAGCATTGCGGATCCATCCACATATTCAACGATTGTGAGAGTGTATGTTCTCTTTGATAAAGGTTTTTTTCATTCTTATAATATATCTTAGATTTATTTTTTCCTAGACGACTCTCAATAGGAACTCAGGTGCTAAGGGTTTGGTAACTGATAAAAGTTTTTTTTTTTTAGTATAAAAATTGTCTAGCATATGATTTTTTCATTTCTTGATTTTTCAATACATTTTTAAGATGTTGATGACACATCTTAAAAAAATAAATTAATGAATAATCTGTTAATTAGTTTCAGTAAATTTCGGGGTGATAGTAATACATATTATAAGTAGGTAATTGAAATTAATGTAGGTCATTTTGATTTTGTTTGAATGATTGCCCGGTTTCGAATAGTCCACTCTCATTACAGATAATACATTATCAAATATTAAGCTGTAATGGAATCTAAAAGGAGAAAAATCTAAAGGCAGCGCTGCCTAGTCTTGAACGTGAGACCTTCATGTGCGAATCCATCGCCGCGATACCATTAATTTCCTCCTTTAATTAATCTTGTGAAATACCCTATAAGAAAAAAAAAACAAAAAATTAAATGGCCATACAAATCTCAAATTTTATTTATTTATATGTCAATATGTATTTAATTGCCGGGTAAATAGCCTGGAATTGCATATGAAGGAAAACATAACTCTTTTTAATGGCGCTATGCGGGGAAGAGCTTACAGCTGTAATAATAGTTATTTACCCATGGCACTGACGATATTGCTAAATTTAACTGGTAAAGGCCCAACAATTCACGAAATAAACACAACGCATACCTTGAGTTTAAAAATACTATCTCTTTTATTTACATCAGTTACAGCTGTATATCGTAATAATTCACACAAATTATTAATAGTACATTATAGTTATACTTTTCAATTTATATAAATATAAAATAATATTATGATAGATAATTTTATTTATAAGTTGTATTAGATTATTTGTTAAAATTCACATATACGCTCTACATTGGAAGCAATACTGACATACACACTCAACATTGGAAGCACTGACTAGTAGTAGTGCTCCTAGAATTAGAATGTTTTGACTCTAAAGGAATTATGTTTACAAAACAAATGGATATTTAACTTAACAGTATTTATTTCTCCTTGTATTTGGCATCAGTTTATTTATACTTCTCTTTTTATCTTCTGTCTTTACAGCATCCACTTTTCTTATGCAACTTTGTTTTCCTTCTACACCATTTCGTAATCAGTTGTAAAAAAAAGTTTTATTATATATATAGTTTCAAAAATTGTTAAAATAGTTTCTGTGAGCAAAGTAAAATAACCATTAAAGCATAATAATTTATAATGAATTCCTGATTGTTTTATGTCTAGTGTGATAAATAGGCAAGTGTCTTGAGTTTGTGCCCTTCCTAGTCTGCTAAATGTTGACTTTCACTGTTTAGAGTTTCCTACACCTATCGGTATTAGTGGATAATGGAAACTTTGAACAGGTCAATATTTCTACCCAGTCTAGGCTTAACTGATGGATGATCATCTGAAACCGGCCAGAGAAAAGAAAAAGAAGGCACAATCTCAGATTGTCAAATTCTTTTTTTTTTTTTTTGTTTTTTTCTACTTGACGTTCTTACACTCAAACAAGCTGTTTTCTTTATTTTTGTCTGTCTTCTGTGTCTCCTTCTGTAAGACCGTACCCTATCATGGCCTCTGCAATACCATCTCTCTCCAGCTTATCTTCTGGGTCTTCTTCTTTTCATTTTCCAAAAGTGCCTAACCAGTTACAAAATTGCTTTGAGAATGCCATTTTTCATCCATTCTTAGTAAATATCCAAACAATTTTAGCTGTTTTATTTCGATGGCTTGAAGATGTTCTTACCGTTCTCTTCTTATATCCATCCACGTTTTTCATTCCATCTCTTCTAGATCTTCCAGACGATCTTCTCCAGTAGTACATTTCAGTGGATTCCTTTCTTTTTTATTAAGAGTCTATGTTTCTGCATCGTACCATATTCCAAAATGGTGCTACGTATGCTTGGAGACAATTTTGCTTGTCTACTTAAAAAAAAAAACTTTATTTAATAATAACTTTGACTCTTTTCCCTTCGGATCCATAACATATTTAACGTACTTAGTAATTTTCAATGTGAAATTGCATAATATATTGAAATGATAGAATAGAGGAAAGAGTCATTTTCACTGCACCCTAAGAGAGTAAAGGAAATTATTGAGCTTTTTTTTTTTTTAGTAAATCCCGAAAAATGTTTCTTCCGATTACTTGATGTTTCTTCCGAACCCATCCTTTCTAATGATAACCCAATCAAAATTTTATATTTAACATATTCAACATATAGGCAAGAGGGAGCTATGTTTGGAAGGTAGTGTTACTGTTAATTGTAAATGTAGGAGATGATGCAGCCAGGACAACAAAAAATGGTCCGTTACCCAGTATGAACGAACTATCAAAGGTGACGCTTCTTTTCAAAAAAGAGAATGAAATTAGACGTTATTTTCTTGACTGTGACATAACGTTGATAATACCTGTATGAATCGACGTGATTAGCGTCAAGAAATTAGGTGTTATGAAATTTATCATTTCCATAATTGTTGGAAATTAAATCAAGCGATTATTGAATTATTTAAACAAATTGTGCGCGCAAAAGCTCGTTTCAATTTGAAGTGCAAAAGGTCATCTATTAACAGTGCTACGGACCTCTAAAGCCCCCAGTAAGGCAGATCTGAATAATATATAAATTCTGTTATTTATTTTTAAAATGTTCAATATCATTTAAATATTCGTCTACTTAATAAAACAAAAATATTCTCTCTCACGTGACTATCACTTACGGCTATGGTAAAACAATCAGGCTTTTGTAAAACAGTTAATGTTTCAGTTTGTAAAAAAAAAAAACCATCCCTTGTTGAGAAAATTGGTCACACAGGAACTGGACTCAATAGTTCCAATACCGGCTCAGTCGTACTGAGCGCTACCATCTTGCCTTCAAGCGCTCTTCAAGTATACATTGTTCTCTCTGTCACGCCCTCTGCAATGTATTGGCAAATGGACTTCAACTTGGCTGTCTCAAACTCCCATCAAAAGTTAATATAAATTGAGATAAAACGCCGAAAATCTTAAAACTTTAACAAGTCTCCAGATAACCTTTAAAGGTTTAAGGAATGGCAAGCTGTGAACCAGTCAAGCATTCATGAGCTAATTGTTTCAATTCACTCTCTGCCAAAAGGAGTTTTACCAATTAAAGAGCTTTCATCAAGGGTAACTAAGCAACTAAGCTAATCGTCTATGAATTCTAACTAGCCACTAGGGGCTCATATTAGCCAGCGCTACCATTCTAGTCCTACTATAAACACTTATACAAAAGTTCAATCAAGGTTACAATGGTTATACTGCATATATCGTTATCTAGTTAATTGCACTTTATACCTTTTTAATTAAGCTTTAAATGCTAGTCAGTACGGATTTTTTTACTCTTTTCATTAACATAGAGGGGTTGACAAAAACCGTATTGCTGTTAAGAAGGGTAAATCAGCTTCTCAGATTTTTCAAACATTTCTTTCTCTGGGTATTAACTGTGATTTTGTTTATCGTACCATTAACAGGTACAGTGGGACCCTCTCTTTGAGTCCCCACTCCCGTTCCGGGCGTCCTCTACAATTCGTAAAGAAAACGTGATTAACGCTTTGACAGCTCGGACCAAAAATCCGTCTAAGGAAACAAAAACAAAAAAAAAATCATGTTTCGCAACATGGGCATCTTAGAAAGATCTACATGTCAGTCATTATTCTTTTGCTCTGTTATACACATGGTTTTCTCAGACAAATTTTTGTTTACTAGAAATATTTTCAGCATAGAGGAAAATTTGTCAAAATGATAAGATATCTGCTCTAGAAAAGCACAAGAAATGATTGGTAAAGTTGAAAGAGGCCATCACTCGAGCTCCGTTATGGTTTGTGGAAGAAGTGAGCTATCAGAGAATAACAGAAAATCCATCTTTTTTGAAAAAATTGTTAAAACATGTGGAAAGAATTTACAAAGAGAATATTTTAGAACTCATTGTTAAGTCTTTTTTCAAATACTTGTTAGAAGTTTCAGTAAATAGATTATCAGTACTGCAGATTGGACCTCAGCAAACCCTCTCGATAGAATGGCTTGTCACAGACGATATTCCAGTCTGTACAGCCACAAATAGTCTTTAGGTGGGTAGCTGAATTCGATCGATGATTGATCAAAAAGACTTAAAGCGTGCCTTCTGGCTAGAGTTGGATTTTTTTTTTCAATTATTCTTGAGGATGTTACTGTTTGTTCCCAAATTAAAGTTTTATTTTATTTCAAACTGATGAGTTTTATCTCCTACTTTAAACTGTAACAACAGTAATTATGGCAGGACTAGGTACATTCATTACCGCTTGAGTACCGGTCACACTGTGCTTCTATATACTCTTTTATTCTCACGCAGTACGCAGAATATAACAATGTGTTTAAGTGCATCTAGTCAGTACTCTGAGTTCAACATTCATCAATCTTCCTGCATATGCTTAAAAGTTTCAAAAAAACATCTTTTATTTATTTCTATTTTTTTTTTTTTTTAATTGATTTTTGTTTATTTTTATTTTCAGAGAATGCGTCTGTTTGAAAAGTGTTTAGAAGATGCTAGCGGCCGGCTAGCAGCATCAGAGACAGCATGTGCCTCATGGCAACCCACTACAGATCCTGCCCAAGCGCCAGCACAACTGGACAACCTTCAGGTAATATGGTGAAATGATTCCCATTGTATTCAAAACTTACACCAATTATATGTTCTTTTTCCTTTTTTGTATGTATGTAGTGGGTGGATTTTTATTATTTTAAATAGAATATTTTTTTTTTTAATTCATTTACTGCCTGACATCAAGAAATTCAAATTGGCTTTACATTACAGATCATTTTGAAGTGTACGCTTGAAATAAATATTTATTTATTATTATTGGCTGTTTAGAGCTTGATTTTAATATCCTTTGTTTTTTCCTTAATATGCTACATTAATGTGGATGATGTTATGCATCAATTGACCAAGCGTTAACGTTGTGTTTTTTTAGATATTTGCACTATCTAGCGGCTAAAAGTTATAACTTTTTATAAATAATAATTGTTCCTAGAAGGTATCTCATTACTATTCCAAAGAAAATTAATTTCGATTCAACGCCAGTAGAAAGCTTCAGCTCCCCCAAAAAATCAACTTTTCCAAAAAAAAACTGTCTTTACGTATGTGTAACAATATGCAAAGGTGTAATGAAAATCGTTTGTACCATTTTTCAAAACAATCACAATTTAAAAATACACAGACTTCTGCATTTATGCAAATATTTCAAAAACAGTTTTTGGCGCTTGGTCAATTGATGCATAACACAATCCTATTTAGAGTTTTATGCTTAATATCAACCCGAAATCTCTGCGTATCAAAATTCAAGGACACAAACTCTGCTAACCAAAGTAATTCCCTACTTTTACCAGTTATCGCACATCAAGATTAGATCCAGTTTTATGGGCTAGCAAACTAAAAACGAGAAACTGTAATCTTGTGTCCTCGAATATCCTTTGAAATATAAGTACCACAAATTATAACTAATATCTTCCAAGTGCTGACCTATCTAGCCAAGTGTATTCGATGCCCTTGCAAAACACATAACATAAGATGAGGCTCGCAAAATTACTGCCAAGTTTTCAAGTTTTCAAAATGGCTGATTTCAGCAGTGTAATTCAGCTCTTAAACTGCCATCCTAATCCATTTAATTGTCACTTTATCTATTACCTAGGTACTGTGTAACATGCAACTCCTCCCGAAATATACCCAGTGTTGAGGCAATTTACAAGTATTTTTGCGAGGCCTGGGAAAAGCTGAGAACCTCACTAAGACTAGCTAGCAGTAGTGAATGCTAATTTTATTTAATTCCCTTTAATCATTTACACAAAATCAACACACTAAAAGTTAGCATCACAAACGGAGGGGCGAAATGCGAAAATTTTTCTGAAGTCGTTTTGCTTTTCCAGCTCTTGAAAGATAGCAGCACAAATTAAAGGGCGAAATGTGAAAATTTTTCAAAAGTCAAGTTTCACTTTTCCAACACTTGAAACATATAATTCAAGATCATTCTAAATGTAACCAGATTAAACTGACATTATTCATTAAATGCGAATCAAGAAAACCTATTATTTGATGTTGACCATTGTCAAAGTTTAGGATAAATGCTAATGAATTGTTGCATTCAATAACATTCTTAGTGTCTATGTATATTGAAAGTAATATCATAGTTTCTTATTGATTGTAAGAAGAAGCGTTATATAATTGTATTCTTTGAGTTTGACATTGACCCATGAGTACTGGTCAGGTATTCTAACTAAGTAGGGACAGTGTATCCAAGTCATTCTTCCCAAGCTCTTTGCAAAAATATTTTTTTTTAGTTTCTTTTAAGGGATAGTGCAAAGACCTATTGTGCCTCTTGGAGCCTTCTCGGTGCACTGCCGACCTCCGAGCAGTGTTCTTATCTACAGACAACACTCCCCGTCACGGGGCAGTTATCTGTAGAGGCTCCTAGGAAGAGAAGATCTAATGGGTTCGAATGGGATTCTCGAAATTCTATCCTTCAGAAAAATGTCCTCCATTCCTTGGAGTAGACTTAAAAGTTGTCCTTGTAGCTGGCTCGTTAATAGCATAAGATAAGTAAGAATGCCACATCCCTTCTCCTCGCGGTAGCAAATAAAGAAAAATCGTTATTAACGTCCTAATATCTGAAGAAAGTAAAAGGAAACAAAGTATCATCGAGAATAAGGTACACCTTATCATTCTTCTATATTTCTGCCCACTAAAGCAAAAATATTATTTCTACACTCGAACTCTTATTTTTACAAAATTTATTATATTTATCAGTTTTCTATAAATAAAGAAATTCTGATTCATTCTTATTTAAATAGAATAAGGAAATTTAAATAACAAATAGACATTAATTTTTGGCTTAATCTCAACTCAGAAGAATTAATCTAAAATTATTTTGTATTCACTAGTTCAAAAATAGTTTCTAACAAACATTTCATTAATAATGGAACAAATTAATAAATTTAAGTAACCAGCTAATCATTGTAAGCACGTAACTGGTATGGTCCAATTTTTGTATTAACAATAACAGAATAATAATTTTGTTATCCTTTTGTCAGAAATTCGGTGAAAGATTGGGTCCACTGCAAAGGTCTATTGAAGATATGAATGATCATGTAGCAAGCTTCAGATCAAGCAATGTGGACTTGTCACCAGCTTTATTGGCACGCGTAGATGACCTCAACGCAAGGTCAGTATTTGTTTTTATATTCGCATGCCTAGTTTATAAATTATTAGTATTATTTGAAAAAAATCTAATTAGCTCAGACTGAATTACTAAATTCTGATCCATACTGCAATTAGCAACTAGTTTTTCTTTCTTTGATTGCGACATTCTTAAGTCTTTTACATACTGATTCACAGTGTCGTTGTTTATTTAGTTTTAATTTAATTTAGCACATAACTGCAAACATTCATAAATCAAATTAGTCATGAGAACTTTAAGTGCATTTTAAAAGAAACATATCTAATCACAAATTTTCAAATTAATTGAATAATTAATTTGAGGATCTCTGTTGAAAGATAGTAAAATAATATTATTTTCGGAAATTAATTAGAAAACTTTTGCTTTAGGTGGCGTGCAATTCAGATGACAGTGGACGACAGATTCAAGGCACTCAGAGGATTAACCTCTGGTGGAGTACCACCTAATCATAGTTTTCTATCAGCATCTGTAGACAGGCCTTGGGAAAGAGCTACAACACCCACAAAAGTGCCTTATTACATCAAGTATGTTATTACCGAAATTATTAATACCTTTCTAAATTTTCCGCAAAGATTTAAATAGAAATAGAGTATTTCTTTATATAAACTAATTTAAATAGAACGCGAGAGAAATACAAATGAAAAATCTATCCTTTCAGTCATCAACTCGAGACGACGCACTGGGACCATCCTAAGATGACAGAACTCATGAACTCATTATCTGATTTGAATGAAGTTAGATTTTCAGCTTATAGAACTGCTTTAAAACTTCGTACTGTTCAGAAAAGGATGTGTTGTGAGTATTTTTTAATATCTTAATTTGTAAATTCAATTTACACATTCTAATCTGGTGATTAATTAAATTAAACTTTTTTATTTTCAGTGGATTTGGTAACAGTGAACCGAGCGATCGATGCATTCGACAGTCATGGCTTAAGAGCACAAAACGATAAAGTATTAGATGTCACTGATATGATAAGTGTGTTGAACACAATTTATGAACAGATAGCTACAGAAAATCCATCACTAGTCAACGTACCTCTTTGTTTAGATCTAGCTGTCAACTGGCTATTAAATGTATACGACAGGTCAGTTCGTGGAAATTGTAGCAAGTTAGTTGCCATTTATAAGCAAACTTTCTAGAGTTAGTTAGCCTCATGGAGAAAGGTGCACCATTTAAACTTTTCATCCATTGCGGCATTAATTAACTTTTAAAACTCCATTCTGGAAGTTTAATTTAAAGTGATAAGTTTAAATTAAATACTAAATGTTTTCTTTATATTCCACATTTATTCATAAATAAAATCGCATCATTCAGTTGATATTATTTTGTTTTTACAGTCAAAGAACGGGACAAGTCAGAGTATTATCGTTTAAAGTTGGAATTGTCCTTTTATGCAAAGGGCATTTAGAACAGAAGTATAGATGTAAGAATATTTAAGAGCAACAATATTTATATTATTTTGGTTAATATGAATAACTTTTCAACAACAACAAAATATACAAATATTTCTTTTTTTAGATTTATTTCGTTTGATGGCGGATCCCAGTAGATTAGTTGATCAAAGAAAACTTGGTTTATTACTTCATGATTGTATACAAATTCCGAGGCAGTTAGGTGAAGTAGCTGCATTTGGTGGATCTAATATAGAGCCATCAGTGAGAAGTTGTTTTGAACAAGCCGGCAATAATTCCACAACTATAGAAGTAAGTATTTACATAATTAAAAATATGGAAAATATTAAAGAAATTTGGATTAATTATTTAAAGTTTTGGATTATATTGTTTCCTTTGTATTAATTCCCTATTTACAGGCTGTGCAGTTTTTAAGTTGGTTGGAAAGAGAACCACAGAGTATGGTATGGCTACCGGTTTTGCATAGAGTGGCTGCCAGTGAATCTGCAAAACATCAAGCTAAATGCAACATTTGTAAACAGTATCCTATTATTGGTTTTAGGTAAATAAAATGTCATATGGTTTCCTTTTATTAATGAAATACTAATATTTATAAGAAAAAGCTTTTGTACTTTCATTAAAGATAAATTCTTTCTTTTATTTAAATAATACTTCATATTTCAATTGAATAATTGGATTTTCTTTGTTTTTTCAAACAGATATCGATGTTTGAAATGTTTCAATTTTGATATGTGCCAGACTTGTTTCTTTTCTGGTCGTAAAGCTAAGAGCCACAAACTGACACATCCAATGCAAGAATATTGTACGGCTGTAAGTATAAAAAAATAATGTTATTTATCATTTCCAAAGACAAATTATTCCTCTGGTTAACAAAAATACAGTAAGTTTGTGTATCTCTCGCAAATATTAGATTCCAAAATAAAAAGAATATACTTCATGAAAAATAACGTTCAGTTGATATAAATTAGCTCAAAATTTCCCTGAAAAAAGTCATAATATGGTGTAGTTATGTTTAGATAGATAACTCGTAATATTAAAAAAAGTTTTATAATAATATAAGTTGTAATAAATAATACCATGAACTTTCAATCAAGGATTCTTAGGATGAGAGAACGACAAACTACAAGGAGCAAAATTTCGAAGCACTGACACCGATTTAGTTTTTCAGTGGATACTCGGGCACTGTGGTGGATTTGGAAACGATCAAGCCGACAGTCTTGCCAAGAAAAGCTCAAACAAGGAGCAACCTGAAAGAGCTGTAACTTCAGTGGCACTAAAAAAGAAATAAACTGTGTGTAGCACAGGAGATTAAGGAAATGCTAAGGGCAAAAACGATTGGCCAGATTGTTGGAGGTAGATAGTCGGATCCCCGCTAACCTGCCGAGAAACGAAGCGGTAGTTTTGTTCGGGTTGTCTATTGGACATGATTACTTGCAAAGCCATCTGAATAGAATTGGAGTAGTCGAGTTGCCCGCTAAGCCAAGACTGAATTCCTCACGCATTGACTTGCCCCGCGTTGCAGGACATACGCCAGTTTAGTATGGCAAATAAATATTGGGTTGCCAGACGTCGAAGGGCTAAAGTTGCCAATAACGGCGCGTAGGAGAAAAAAAAAAGAAACTAAATTTTGTATTCCTTTTGGTTAAATTAAGGGGATCCAGCGTTTCGGTCAAAATCCGTCAGCTGGAAGTACTTGCTTATTAAGTTTCTCTCCTGTTTCATGATTTTCTATTAATACTCTCGCCATTCTTTAAAATGTATTGTGACAGCACCTCGCATATTAGAGACGGTAAAAAGTATTCACACTATCAGAGGTGGTCCTGATAAGGAACTTTAGCAAGTAATACTGCTTGCAAAAATTATTTGAAATAAATTATTTCACCAGATTATTTAAAATAATGATATACTTTAATTTTAAAGTGAACTTATTGATATAACAGTAAATAAAATTTTATTTTTTTCGTGAATTCGCATTCTTATAACATAAACATTTTAAATTTATCTTTCTACCTATCGTTACACTATTAAACAACTAACTGCATTTTAGTAGTATATCCATTTTAAACCAGGATGTTTGTGAAACAAGTGGAAATCTGGATATATGCTATCTGTTTGGTCGTTACCATGACAACCGGGCGATTTATTTTTGCGATAATTTTTCCGCCAAATTCCCTCTCTCTTAGAATAACAGGATAGGTCTTTGTACTTTGCCGGCTGGTTCCCACGCTTTGTGTGTGTGTGTGTGTGTGTGTGTGTGTGTGTGTGTGTGTGTGAGAGAGAGAGAGAGAGAGAGACCTCAGTCGCATTATTTAATGAACAACAAACCTCTAGTTTATGTGCATCAGTTTTATTTATTTCATTTCACGCTTCTGTTTACAGAGACTTTTGTAATTAACGTCTGTTCAATTATGCTAATATTATAATAATTAGTGTATTTTTGGGACATCAGAGATTTCATTTATTTTCATGTTGCGTCTTGTTATTTCATTTTGTGGTCATCACTCGTCTTCAGTCGTTTGCCCTTCTTCAGAATATCTTGATGAACAGTTTTGATATCGTAGACTGATAATCAGGATATCCATTTCCTGAATATTAAATGGAATTGAAAGTCATATTTAAAAGTCTTCACATCACTCAAGATGTGCCTCTGTCCTTCATTGGTATAGTTTAAATTATTACACTGTTTATTAAGATATCTAAAGATGGACGAACGTCCGAAACCGGTCATCATCATCAACTCACAAAAATTAGGCACAGTTTAAAGCATCATTATTTTATCTGCAACCAATAGAAGTGTTTCTGTTGATTTATTTTTAGTACCCAGTTTTCTTTTAAGCTTTTTTACCTAGAAATTTAAAATAAATTTTTCTTGTAGACTACTTCTGGAGAAGATGTACGTGATTTTACTCGCGCTTTGCGCAATAAATTTAAATCTAAGAGATACTGGGCTAAACATCCTCGTGTCGGGTATTTACCAGTGCAGACAGTATTAGAAGGCGATCCATTAGCTGCACCACCGACGCCACCACATCCCCATCACTCTAACACGCCCAATCCTGGCCATGATGTTCATTCTACACTGGAAATGTATGCGTCTAGATTAGCTGAAGTTGAACTACGAACTAGAACCAATTCTACTCCTGATTCGTAAGCTTTAGTTTCTTTAAAACCAAAATTATCCAAAACATGTTGAACATAGTTTCCTTTTGTTTTAAATTATCCATTTTTTTCTGATCTATTATTGCTTTTGCTTATCATTATCAATACATTCACATTATTAATGAAATTTCAGTGAAGACGAACATCAATTAATAGCACAATATTGCCATTCTCTGAATGGAGGAGAACCTGGCAGCATACCAAGAAGTCCAGTTCAAGTAATGGCCGCTATTGACGCTGATCAAAGACATGAACTGGAAGCTATGATAAGGTAGGTTTTTGTGTAATATTTTGTTTATATAGAGACCGAAGTAAATATAGACGTGAATTATTTCCAGTACAAATTTGCGGAAGCGGAATTTCGTGTTCCATGATAAAATATATTAATAAAATATACTGATAAATATAAATGTAATTTTTGCCGCCAACGTTTCGACACATATATTGTCTTTATCAAGGCATCAAAATAAGAAAATAAACTTCAATAAATAAATAATAAATGTTAAACTTCAAAACATGACACTTTACATTTTATTTTTGGAAAATTAGCTCTCTGCAGAACAAATAGTCACTATTCTCTATGGTGTTGCAGCGTTTTCACGTACTAAAATTTTCCAAAAATAAAATGTAAAGTGTCATGTTTTGAAGTTTAACATTTATTATTTTTGCGTCTTGATTAAAAATAATATATTTGTTGAAACGTTAGCAAAAATATGTTTTTTTATTTTTAAAGACCGAATCTCACTATCCTTATCTATCATTGAATGTATCTCTATTTAATTATTATTCTCAGCTCTCAATCACTTAGTATTGTATTCCGCGATATACATTTATTTCCTTGTTTGATTAATTATTTTTTATATTATTTTGTAATTGTTTACACTTATCGTATATAATAAGAGTGTCTGCTTTTCTGGGGCCCCCTAAAACTCGGTGACTGGGTGTATCGTAACCGCCGCACTCCCAGTTGACCGGCCCTGTGTGTAACGCCCACTCACTAGACAAACTAAACTACGGGTGGAGAAAATAATATAACAAAGTTCAGAGTACAAACCTCGTTGTTTAGATATTTTTGTGCAATTTAAAACAACACACTCTTTCCATATTTTATACTGTATTCTCAATAAATTTACTTAATAATAGTAGTAATAAAATATTCAGGATATAAAAAAAAGGTGTAAGCCTTAATTAGTAGTTTGTTTAAATGCTTAATGGTAACTACTTAAAAATAAAAGATTTAACCATAAGTTCAAACGTGATATTCAGTTTGAGTCTCACCGGGATATGCGACTCCAAAGTTTTGGTCAGAATCCATGAACCAAGAATTCCAAACACTAAGTCAAATTGGCTTCAAAGTTTGAATGCTAAATAAACAGTTATTCCTATCACTTTTAATTAAAAACATTTTTCTGGGACTGTTGATTTTGGGGAAAGTTATGAGTTTGGCTTCCCTATTAAATGTCCCTTGAGTATTATTCACGACCTCCAATTAGAACAACTGAATGTGTTGTAAAGATTGAAGTTTGAAGGTAATTTATTAATTGATACTTTAAGCAGTACACAAAGAGAAAGTTGCATGACTGTTACATATCTGTCTTTTAATAATATACGCCTACTTTTGGTCATTTGGACTTTGGCTAAAATTAAGAGAATTTAGAGAATTGAATTATAAAAGAAATTGAATTACAGGGAATTAGAAGAAGAAAACGCTGGACTACAAGCAGAATGGGAACGCCTTCGTGGAAAATCAGGCGGAGTGGGCAATGGTAGCAGTTCAGGTGGAGAAATTCTCGGTGATGAAGTTGATATGGTGGCCGAAGCGAGATTATTAAGACAACATAAAGGAAGATTGGAAGCTAGAATGCAAATATTGGAGGACCATAACAGACAATTGGAGGCTCAGTTGCAGAGACTCAGGCATTTACTTCATGAGGTACTATTATGTATAATAAATAATATATACTTGCGATGATTAATTTTTTTTTTAAACCATTGGAATTAATTTAATGGTATTTTTTATTAACAGTGTCTTAGTTAGTAATCATTCATCACATGATTCTGAATTTGTATAATAATTAGCAAAAAATGAAATTATACTTGTTATTGTGGTTAGTTCCGCAAAGCTGGAAAGCATCAGAGATATTTGTTATACTTATACTAGTTACTTTAAATGTTTTTCTCTGTTTTGCTGATTAAATAATAAATTAGAGAATAAGATCGGTAGTTTGAGCTGCTTGTACTCTACAATGCTTATTTATTTTAGCCAAGTGGAAAAGCTGGGACTGGTACCTTGCAAACCCGTTCTGTAACAGCCTCACAGTTAGCACAGGATTCTCCAGCTAAGCAGCATGAACAAACAGGTTTGTAATTTAATACAGCTAATATATTTTCTGTATTCTTTAAAGTATCTTTCTCTACATTTCACTTACAGTCTCAGGATAACAATAGGATGAGGAGTTTTTCCCAATATATTCGCAGAAAGAATTTTTTTTTGTTTCTTTTCCAAATCAATCTGTGAATTTCTTGTTTGTTAACTTTTCTGGATGTTACTTCTTTATGTTAATATTTCCAAATTATCTTTCCATTATTAACCGAAAAGTATTAAAAGTATTTTTTAATGTTCATTATATTAAATTCCAATAGTTTTTAATAAATTATCTGTTCCTAATATTGATTAAAAATAGATTTTTAGATTTTTCATGTAAATAATTACAACGTTTGGAAATAGTAAACTGTATATATATTTCTGTAAATAGTTCAAGACCTAAAGGCATGAATCATTGTGAATTTTGGGGAAGGCTTATGCCGGAAAATATTGCTGGTTTTTGCAATGGTATTGCACTTTTGTAAATTTGCCGAGGAATGGTGCACATTTTTGCTTTATTATTCTGAATGTTTTAAAATAAGGGAAAAGATGTTTATTGATAAATCTAATATAAATTATTTATATAATAGCTTCTTCTCGGGTTGTTCATTTTTAATTTTAAAATTTTAGCAAATTATCAAAAGATAAAATCTCTAAAATGCAATTAATCAACGTCAGTGTTTTCTCTTTTAGATTTAATAAATTGTTAATTTATTTTAGTATTTACTTTAAGAATTATTTTACAAGATTATGGTTTAGCTCGTTTTGTCAAATATTTTATCATAATATTGTTAAAAATCTTAATGTATATTATATATTAATGCATTAAGGAAACTTTTCATATTCGAAGAATGAAGAGTTGTGAAACTAACGGGACGAAGCTAAAGCACAGTAGTTAACAAGATGGGGGAAAAAAAATATTTTACATTCATTTGATTAATTCTAAAAAAAAAAAAAATATTTTTTTCTATTAAAACCCATGGAAAATAAAAGTAAAATGTCTATTTGTAATTAAGTTACCTCATCACGAAAGTGCGATTGAAGAAGTCAAAGAAACTACAAAGTTTTACTTCAGTATTTTTTTTACTTTGTGAAGAGTTATATTTTTTAATATGAAAGTGAATGGATGGTTTTATAGAAATCTTCTGATGTGGTACTGATCCTCGATCGGTAGTTACAGTTGAAATAATTATCGAGGAGCGGTTTAAGAATTAATATCTTAATAAAATTTTGAGTTTTTTTTACATAAACAAAATTTGGAGCTTAAAGAAAATCAGTTTACCGGAACTGCGACTCCCCTTAACATGTTCTTTTTTTTTTTATTTCCGCGCTTTTCTTGATAGCAATATTTACGGAGTTCTTTAAACTTAGTATTAGATTAAATTAGATTCTTAAAGGACATATTGCACGGCGACCAGAAGTCCTATTGTGCCTATCCGGATTCTTCTCCGTTCATTGCCCATCATCGGGCAGTGAGCTGAAGAGGCTCATAGGAAGAGAAAATCTAAGGACAGCAGTGCTGGACTCGAACCCGAGACCTGCGGGTTGCTAGTCCAGCCCGCTACCACTGGGGTAAACCCTTCCCCTTAAACTTGGTATACTAGCTGCTCATTTGAAAAGCCATCACTTCTGTTTAAAACTTTCTTTCTAAAAATTATTTTATTGATTCTGAGCAAGCTTGAGTGCGCTACTTTCTAAAGTTCCTTTCGTTATAGTGCGGATTCCCCCTGTTATTTATTATAAAAGGTAACTAACTGTATCATGAAATTTCTAGAGCTATAAGAATTGCCGTAGGAGAAAGTTACTTGACTGTTTCACCAGATTTTTTTTAAATTGAAAGAAATAAACATACTAAATAAATGTTTAATGAAAAACAGAACCCTTTAAACAAAACAACAAATGGCTGAAAATGGATAATATAACTATTCTGTTATTTTTATATCACATATGATGAAGCCGTGTAATAACTTTTGTGATGACTTTAAACATTGACGAACCATTATAGATCGTCAATGTTTTCAGCCACTTTCTGTTTTGTTTTTGAATTTGCTGTTTTTAATTATTTATTTTTTTTAGTGTGTTCAATTTTTAAAAATAACTTTTTCATCGCATTTTCTATTTTATTCCTGAAGAAGATAATAAATTTAAACAAATGGATATTATCTGAACGTGTTTTCTATGGCAGCTCCTCCATTTCTTCTACTATATATTCTAATAGTACATTCTTGGTATTGGAGTGGAGTTCAAATGCTTATTGATCGAAATTCACTATGCTTAGGAATGAAGAAATCATACACACTCACAAAATGAAGAACTGGAAACAATGCAATGCCGCCCTGAAGCTATTTATTTGTTTGACAATCTGATGAGAAAAGCTTCAATTTTACGAACGAAATATTTTGTTCTAATCAGCTCCTCACTGAAATTATTGCGACATGAGTAGAATTCAAAATTTACATTACTGCAAATACTTAAATATTTGTTAATTATAATTGTATTTCAGAATTATTGCTGAATTCATTGTTACATTTGCTGTTGCAATCAATTCCCCAAATACTTTTTTTTACCAATGCGAGTAATCAGGGGGAACATAGCACATTGAAGGAGTAATATAGAATTACATTATATACATTATATTAATACAGAAATAGCTGAGATTATTGAGTAAAATCAGCAGTCTTTATGATTATCAACCATTAAATGAAGGCAGCTATGAAGGAAGGATATTAAATAGAATAGATAAAGAAAGGTTGGCTAAAGTAAGACTTGGTATGGTTCCCGTAAAATATCCGATCATACTTATAACTTCATCGGATTTATTATATTTTTAAAAATAGACATATTTTAGTATATATCCTAAGTGTTTCATTGGGTGATTTGGTATATATGGATTTGTCTGTTGGGGTGGTGTGTGATAAACAGGTGTACGCTGGGAAAGACCTCCGCCTCCTGCAATGTCCGTCTCACACAACTTATCAACATTACATCATATTGCAGGTATCACCTCCTCGTCTTCCTTGCTTTATTAGCTTTTTATTTATTTTTCCTCTGATCCTTAGATACCGGACTTCAAAATATTTCGTACCTAAAACTGAACGTACTACTTTTAGCTATGCAATAGGAAGGTGTGTTTCATGCACCTTGTTTGTAGGATTTTTTCTTTGCATGATTTTTCTATTGTTGTATTTTCTCACCTATTTATAGTGTGTTTTGACATTTATCTGATGATTCACTCTGTTTTATGGATTGCATGGTGTGTGACATACATTAAAAATTCACTCATACAATATTTTTATTAGTTTAGATTTTTTTTTTTTTATTTTTTGTTAATTTTAAATAGCCCCTTATAATTTCCTTCTTTTCATTTAAACACTATTTCACCAAAATCAGAGAATTACAAGGTAGCATGCTACTTTACTATTAATGTTTTTTTGTTCTTTTAATACACTTTTTTTTAATTTGCAATTAATTGTGCCATATTTGGTGGACAAAAAAGAAATGTTTGCGCAAAAAAAAAAAAATAAGGCAATCACATATCTTTACGTTGTTACAGAAATGTGATATTTTTTTTATCTCAATATTTCTACATTATTCACATCTCCAGATTTTATTGAATTGTGCGATTCAGCTTGCAGTTCCCGTTTAACGGATTTTCTGTCCAACTTCAGAGATATTTGGTAAATTCTTGGAGAACAAGTTTGACTATCACGTTTAAATGGCATGTTTGTGACTAGAGTTCAAATGGTGATAGTCAGCATGTGCACACTCCATTTTACCAAATACCCCTGAAGATAGTTTATTATGTACTATGTATCGACTGTGGGGAAAATATTTGCTGAGATTGGTAAAATCTTCATGAAACTGGACTTACCGTAATGGTTTATGAAACGTAAATGAACCTTATAACAGCCAATCTTTATTGTTAAAATCCTCCTTAGAATTCCCAACGTTTCTGCACTACACGTGCCATTTTAATAGGGAATAATCTATTTGTTGTTATAACATTACTTATTTTCGTTTTATTTGAACGAATATTAGAACGAAGCCTCAGTATGTCAAATAAAACGAAAAATAAGTAATGTTATAACAACAAATAGATTATTCCCTATGAAAATGGCACGTGTAGTGCAGAAACGTTGGGAATTCTAAGGAGGATTTTAACAATAAAGATTGGCTGTTCATTTACGTTTCATAACCATTACAACAAGTATAAAACAGCTATAATAGTAACCATAATTAACTGGACTTACCCTTTCACATATACGTATTACTGGACTTAACAGATATTTCCGCGTTTGAAAACTTATTCAAATATGCGAGATGTTATAGGAGAGAGGTATTAACAACGTTGTCAATAACCTCAGTTTTGGAGTGCTTCGCCTTTTTATCTTTTCTTATTATTTCTTAATATAAATCTTCAAGTTGCATTTATACTAAGCAGCATCAACAACTAAATATTCGTTCCTCGACTCTTTAGGAAGATTTCATCGGATTCGAACCTCACAACTTGACCTTGAAGATATGACATATTTTCATTTCTTTATTTAGAGATTTTATTTATGTTTTGCCTTCTATTCTTTGTGACTATTGTTTGAATATTCCACCATGGATTTTTCGATGTATTTTTCTTTAAAAATCGGTGAGATAATCTTTGTTATCATAGCATACCTTTGATATGTTTGGATATAACGTTTCTTTGCAGTTGTTTCTAAAAAGTAAAGTCAATAATTTGATATTGCCAGTGTTTCTTGGTATTTACTGTTCTTGCTGTTTACTCTTCAAGTTTTTTTTTAATATTACTAATTGGGAGCCGAGATTCAAGAAATATTACTTTCTATTGATCTATTACAATTGTAATAAAAGTTTAATATATTTATTTAACATATTATGTCTTTAAGATAAAGAGTGTTCGATTTCTATTTTTGTTTTTTTCGAAGCTACATTCATTTTAGGTATTAATTTATATTCTAGGTGATATTTAATTTAACTACTGTAAGTGGAAACGGTCATCGAGGATATTTTTTTTGTACTTTTGCCGCTCAACATTTTAATTTTATATGTCAGTTAATTCTTAAGACATTGTGTCTTCAGTACCTTTCTTTATGACTGTGGTTTAACTTTTAAGATGATTCACAGTTGATCATCCATTATAATTGTTGACAGAACTAGATAAAAATCGTAATGTACTACAGAATGTATTAGTAATAAATTTGATTATTATTTTAAATTCTTCTTTAAGTCCTGAAAGTTTTCTGGGGTCTCATCCCTAATTCACTATAAACAATATATTTTAATTTTAAAATTGTGAATCCACATTAGCATTCAGCCGCTATTACTCACTCACACCTTGAGCGACATTTATTTCGATTGTGGCCATTTCTCTTTTCTTTGTTCTTTTTTTTTTTTTTAATTTCTACTACTTATTTTCCGTTGCCATCTTTTTATTCTAAATATGTGTTTCAATTTTTTCACGCAGCCACAGGAAGATTATAGGTATATTAATTTCATTTTTTTATTTGCATTTAAAGTAAATTGTATTTTACTAATCGATAGAAAAAAAAAAAATGGATACAAAATGGATATCTTCAAAAATATTTATTATAAATACATTAAATAAAATTGATAATGTTTATCATTTAATATAATTTTATAAATTATTCATTGTATTTGTTTTATGCTTAATTACAGGAGACTTGGGCAAAGCCGTTAGTGAACTTGTAAGTGCGATAACAGAAGACACAACATAAACATATCTTATATTTATCATGAATGTAAATATACATATCACAAATCAAACATGAAATTTTATTATTTGACAAAAAAAAATGTAATAACTATAATAATAACAGCTCATAACTGTTAATAATTATAATATCTAAGGGATTAAATAAAAAAACTTGTCCTTTTCATATCACTCTTTAAATTACATTCCAATAGCTGATGTAATTATTCTAAAAATTTGACACTAATCAACTGATTCTTCCCTAAGTCATATCAGTGTAAAAAAAAAAAAATTAAATTAAAAAAAGAAATGATATTAGTAGGCAATATATATATATCTATATATACATATAAATATATACATATATATATAATGTAATATGTAAGATTTGTTTCCCTTCTTTTTTTTTAAGAATCTGTCAGATTGGCCAGATTGTTGTATGTTATGTTAAAATTAAATATGTATTTGTATTGGTATACAATTTTATTTCCCTATTTGTTATCCTTATTATATTATTGGATATTTATGAGATAAACTCATCTATGGAACAGTAGAGAATCTTTATTATGTAAATTTCATACATCTAAATCAGAGGTTTTCAACGGTTTTTATGTTAAACTTACGTAACGTATACAAAATAAGGTGCAACACAAAATTTTGAGAATTGCTAAGCACGAATAAGAGTGTTAAAATTTGAAGTAATTTTATTTCGAATGAATTACGCTACAAATGTTTTAGGCGCAAGAATATTAAAACTAGGATGCATTTCAAGCAACATATTTAGGTTAATGCGAAAAAAAAAGTATAAAAAATTTTGAAATTTATGATAAAAATTTCCACAATATCAAAATAAAAAATCTGATGAAATTAAAAACATTCTCTCCGAATATGGAAATATCACATTCAGCATTATACGGCCTTTATTCACACAAATTGAAACTTTTTTGGTTTTTTTAAGAAAAACTATGGAAACTGCGAAATGTGTCTAATTTTCGAAATTGAAAATTCAATATAAAAAAAAACTGTTTTGATATTTCCTTAGAGGAAAAAACTGTAGTGTCTGAATGCGTGTAGGTTAATTAACATAACACAAAAAAAAAATCGCAGGAAGTTGAAACTTGATATTGCATTCAAGTATTGCAAGATATCGGAAAGTAAGGATTGAAATATTCAGTTAACTCAAAATACCATTTTGTTTATTTTTCAATTTTCCTAATTCCTAACATAGTACAAATTAATAATGCATTAAAAAATCTACAACTTTTTATATATAAAATTTTTGCGAGAAAAATCCCTTTAGGATTGCCTAGAAAGTGGCTTTACTTTTATAACGCTCGCTTTTCTTTTTTTCCCACCCATACATTTAAGAATAATTAAATGTTTTGCTAATAAGATTCCGGATTTAGAAGAAAATTGTAAGAGAAATTCGTCAGAATTTTAATAGCGTAATTTTTTTTTCTTTTTTTCAACCTAATTAAAACTTTCTCCATACGAACATATTATGTTATCTCTGAAAGATTTACTTATAACTTTTTTTTTTAATAAGGCGCCATATAAACTGACATACACCTGCATTGTCGACTCCTGATTTTAATGAACATATAAATTGTAAGTTTATGTAATGGGAAAATTGGCAAACAAATTAAAATTATTTCAAACAAAGAAAGAGGAAGAATTTTATTTCTACTGCACATTATTTATATTTACACATTTCACATTTTCATTGTACCTTTAAGCAGCGTGTAAATATGCAATAATGATAAGAAGCCTTCACTTTGAGTCTTTAATTTTTTCTTTACATATACTTTTTTATAACAATAATATTTGAAAGTCAAACTTTTCAGTTAAAAAAAAAATACTGATTTTTTTTTTAAATTAAATCCTGAGTTATATTTTTAGTTAACTTTGATTTTAAAGCAAAATTGCTATCTATAATTCTCTTTAAAAAATGCAAGAATAAAAATGGTTTTTCTGAATCCCATTCCTCAATAATGGATGCTATTATGTTCATTTTATTTTTATTGACATTTTATAAATAAATAGTCTAATGTTCCAAACAATAATGCTGATAAATATAAGAACATAGATAAGATACCTAAAAAAGAATTTTCTACTATTGCAGTAACTTGGTAAATTACTGTATGTATTATCCAGTACTGAGTCTCATCTGGGAATATTAATATTGTTTATTCTATGATGATGACATCATTCACGAGTGATTTTTTTCTTTATATTAAATAATTTCATCCCATGCAAATTTACAAGATATATTATTAATAAAGTAAACTAAAACACTATTCTCTAAACTATACAGTGTACTATATACTATCTACATTTATACAAACAAAGTGATTGATTTTGTAGTCCATCAAACTATTCTACATAGAAATTTATATACAACAAACGTTTAACAGTCAAACAGCCTAATTACTTGCCTATGAATTATTAATACTTTTATACATAGTTTTAACGATAATTAAATGGAGTGTATTCCTTGTGATTCTTTCTGTCCCATCTTTTTAGTGATTATTGATTTTAGACTTCCTCTTAGTAGGCGATATTATCCTTAATAAGGATACAATTGGTGCTTCAAACAGCAATGAAATCACAAACGACACTAAATATGACATTACTAGTTGGCCAATATACACTATGATCTGTAAACAAATTATTTTATAAGTCTGCAGTCTACAATTTTACATAAAACTTTCTCTTATAATAAGCAAGTGCTTTTTCTTAATATATAAATATAGATGAGAGGAAATTAACGATTTCAATAATTTTTTTGTAGCCAGCAAGTAAAATGCCTGGATAAAGTAAATTGGAAATTTTTGTCAGGGCACTATTTCTCTTAGCCTAGCTAAACATGTAAAAATTCAAAGTGAAATAGTATTATTCTGATTTTATATTAGGTCCACACATTTGAGTTGAGAGGACTAGATCTTTGAAATTTTAGAGACATTCATAAACCAACTAACTCATAATGCAACAATTTCTATAATTTTATCAAGCCACCTAAGCTGCATAAAACTCATTGATATAATCAATTGAACCGAATTAAACTGAAAAATAGATTATTTTAACTGAATCAGTAGTATAGAGGCCACCCAAGCATGTATTGCCACACCAGCATTTACTATTTCTCTCTCTAACTGGCTATTGCATTGGTGTTAAAAGTAATAGTTTAGTGGATAGGACATTCGCCTAAGGTTCCTTCTCCCCTAGGAGATTCCGGCTATTTGCATGAAAGAAGATCCGCTTCTAAGATGCTCTAACTTTACTCTTGTATCAAAGAATAGAGGCGCTTGAGGAATGGTCTGCTATTCATTGCCTTGTCTTATTACTTATTTAAGAATACTTACGCGGATTAATACACATCATTCCCCTTTCCCTTCATTAGTATCACGAACAGCTTCAGATGCTTTGATGGATAATCCAACAAACGAAGTTTTGGTGGCTCTCTTTCTAAAACTTGATAATGAGTACTTCTTCATGGTTGAATTTGGATCAATTATAGGTATTTGGATAAACTTCAATAGAATTTGAAGTAATGGATTTAATGTCTAACTGAAGGCGCTGACGCTAACATTTATGTTCAAATTTATTCATCTCATATATATATTTATATGTCTAGCATACAAATAACCGTTTCAAATATATCCAATTATAAGGTTATACTTGTCTGAATTTAACAGATGCGCCCTCGGCGAACTTAACGCACATCTTTTCCTATTTATTTCTCCGTTTGTCGAGATAAGTAAATTTGTTCTGATTCACAGTCTATCAGCGCTTTTGCCCTTAATCACTTCATCTTAATTACTTTTCCCTGAATTTGGCATTGTAAATGACAAGAAAGGAAATATAAATTGAAGTATGAGTGTAATGTCTTAATTGAGAAGTAACAGAAGCTGGCGCAAATATATGTTCAAATTTTGTTCATCGTCTTATTTTAGCAGTTAAAAAATAGCTAAAATAGGTAGAATAGCTAATAAGTAAAATTTAAAAACTTGAAAAAAATACTTACCACCATTTCAATACCTAAATGAAGAGGCGTTTCCATTCTCAAGACAAAAACACGAGTAACAAATGGATGTACCAAGTATGCACAATATGTTACTCTACTAAAGGGATACAATATACTAGACGATAAGATGTTCGTAACAAAACCTGAAGCAAAATTTGTTATTTTAGTAAATTCATTCAATTTTTACTTGTGTATATTTTAAAATAATTGTTAATTTTACAACCTCCATAGCCTGTTGAACAAGCAATTACTATCCAGGATAAAGAAAAAGCCCAAGCTGAGTGTGATAACGAGGAAAAAGCAGCAGCTGAAATCGGGTGCAATTTACTTCCATACAAACCGAATATTAGAAACACTATTAGGATCGCTGATGCTAACCATCCTAGGATTAGAGTTACCTAAAAAATTATAATAATTTTGTTTTCAGTTTAATTTCAGTTAATTTATTTACCATATTTATTAGTAGAGGTCATTTAGTCAATTTATTTCACCTTATTCATTTTAATTTTACAATCAGTTTTAAATAAAATCCACCCTACTGACATCCCTACTAAGTAAGGGCCTAATCTAGTCCATGGCTTGTCATAAATCTTGTCAAATAATGCCAATGGATCATCCTCACTAAAAAATAAGTAATAAATTATTTATAAAAACATTTACCAAACGCTTTCTTTATTAGAATATTCATTTCTTATTTTTTTTAAAAATCCATCATCTAATGAAATTAATAAAAATAATTTTGCTGTAACTCACTTAGGAACATGATTATTGTTGTAGGCAATCATAGCCGTTGTGGTCCATGAGCTCACCAAAAGAACTGACATGATACCAAGTGCAACCTTAAAATGTCTAGAAAATAATTTGTAGTTACTAGAATATTTAGATTCGCGAAGAATGACTTTGAAAAATTATATTAAAACTTACTTTACAGAAAATATGAGTAGTAAAGCGCCTAATATATAAAACTGGGTATCATCAGCTAGGTACCAACTCCAGAGCATACACTGAAATTATTAGTGCATTTATTACCAACAAATCCCACAATTTTTAAAAATAATTATTAATAAAAATTATGAGGACAATATATGTAAATAAAATATTGAGTTAGATTAAAAAAAAAAAATTGTTATAAAAAATAATTGTCATAAATAATAAATATCTAAACATTATAATACATAATCTATATTGTCAAATTTATAAAAATATAAAGTAGAAAATTTGACAATAAATTTTTGTCATTTATTTGTGCAATTACCATATCTTCGACTGGAAACAGAGTGTTAATATAAAGCAGATTTCTCCACCAATATTTCGGACAGTTTATATAATCAAGTGTAGGTGTTTCAAAAACTGAATTATGATGAAACCATTTCATTGTGACTTGTAAACAACCAAGTACAAAGAAATATGGTGCTGTCAACCTGAAAAAATAAAATTGTAATGAATATATTTATAAATATATATATACTAAGTGGTCCCCGCTTCCCTGCCCAACTCCCAGGTGAAGGATTGTCAAAAACAAATTGTAAGAACACGCTACAATCCTCTTTAACAATAGGCTCCAACAGGTCCCACCAGCCACCTACCAGGCGGATGTAGTGGTAATAAACTTCCATCGAATACGGACAATACCATTTACTCGGATAAACTTATTCAGTAGTTTTAAATTGGTTTTCTGCTCCACAAAATTTCATCGTGCCATTGTCTGTGTAAATTCCAGTGGCCTACCACTTCGAGCAATAAAGGGACGTTGGGTCTGCAAAAAGGTCATTGTTGATCAAGAGAAAACCAATTCCAAATGTATGGCCTTATAACAGCACAAATAAATAAAACAATCCACACTTTTTATCCTCTTTTACGAACAATGAGCCTGCCAAGTCAATACCACATCCTTGGTAAAGCCAAAGGATAACCTTCATTGGTTACTGTAAAAATCCTTTTACAACGAATGCATTGACTCCTTTCCTTTCTTAAGACGTAATAATTTTTTCTTCCCTAACAACTATATCAAAGTAAATTGACAGTCAAAGAGGGGAAAGTTCCGATTTTTAAGGGAATTTGTCAGTCATATGATCGATCTATTACAGCGGAAATAAAAATAAGTCATGTGACACCAATGTTTTTTTTTTCTAAAAAACACAAATTTGGCTACACTCTTTCAAAGGTTGTATTTTGGTATTTAAAAGCTACAAAAAAGGAAAATACAAATTAATTCATTTACCTCGCAAACCTATATCCAACTAATCCCAAAAATTCCAATACCTTGGAGATAAAACCTGTTGCTTTCGTAATTTTACTCATATCATGCTTAGCAGTTGTTCGAAAGTATAAGAAAGAAACTAGTAGTCCGCTGAAAATAATAATAAAATGATCATGATTAATATATTATACTGATGTTGAAACAATCTAGGTTTTTTAAATTAAAACATGGACGAGTTTCTTCAATTAGTAGGCGATATTTTGGAGCATCAAAGTATAAACTTAATTGACAACCTTATAAAGAAGAATGTATCAACTGCATAAGCGCCATTATTGATGGCCTGGAAGGCTAGCTCTTTTTCTACAAGTGATCTGTATGCCATATTATCTGAAATTAATAAAATGATTTAGTACATAAATATATAAAAAGAGTTAAGCGGCTGAAATAAAAACTATGAATATCTCCTTTTGTTCTTTAAGTTTACAAAGAAATTTTTTTAGACTAAGATTTTGTATTAAAAATGCGTAGTCTATATTTTTTTTTAAAGGCACATCAACATCTGAGTTCTATTCAAAAATTTGTTAGGAGGAAATGTGTGTTTTATTTTTAAAAAAAGCATTAATTCCTGATTTTTCGATACTAAATATATTCTAAATTTTGTTCCATATTATAATAAGCGCTTTCACCCTTGCAGATCACTTTCAATGATGAGTATTGGTTTGTAACTTATGTAGTAGTTAACATTTGTACATTAAACAACCTAATTTTCACTCGTTATAAATTAAGGCCAAAGAGAAATTTTGTGGTGTTCCCAGATTCATAGAAGAAGAAAAATTCTTTTATTTGCCCAGCAGCAAATACTACATAAATAAGATTACATAATGTTTACATTTTATGTAAATATAATTGATTCCTAAGCCATGAATTACGTCTGGTCTAGTTTCGTTTTTTTTTTGTTGGGGGGAGGTGCGATACATTGCGACATTTCAAGGCAAGTCATGACAGTAAGATAAGGCGGAACGACTTCACGGCAAGTGAATAAACACCGGTCAAAAACCATAGTACAGTTTCTATCAGTTTCAGAAATTGTGGATTTGATTTGGGCAAGTGACCATCGCTGAACCAATTTTTTGGCAGCGCGATCTAGAAATGGACCATTCCCTTTAAGTGTGTGATCAACAAATTACAGACTTAGCATTTTTTATTCGTCATAACTCACTTATTCAGCGTGGGTAGTTTTTATTTAAGATATAGTAAAAAAAAAAAAAAAATCGAAATAGTGCATTTACATTTGTCAAACAGCATAATTACCAGAATATCTAAACATTATGATGCATGTGTGCGACAATATTACCCATGCCATGCTTAATGATCTTAGCCCATGTATGGTTGGAATTGTATCTTCGCCAACAGATCTTTCACAGATGGTTACAATATTTTTTTTAAGTGAGAAAGATAATAGAACTTCCCGCCATAATAAACCTGAAAAACAAAATTCGTTAATCATTTTGTTTGAGTTGTACATCATATTCAGGATGTCTCATAATTAACAAATAATGGTCACACCCTCATATTTATCACACCATCTTGTCAACAAATTTTAAAAATAAAAGCATCGTTTTCCACTCTCTTATTTTTAAGACAAATATTTATCATCATGTTTAATTTTTTTTGTTTTTGTTTTTTACATCTTACTTCTTTAAAACGTAAAAGTTATTTTTTAAGACTTGATGAGAAAAATAATCTCATCCACTCTTAAATTTTCTAGTCGTTTGTCACAAAATGAAGGTTAATAGTCTTTAAACAAACGAAGAGGTTAAAAACAAACGAAAAAATCGGATGTGATACACTCACACGACTCTCTCTTACTTACTTGCATAGCTATAATTGACAAATTATCTTCAAACTTATTTCACTCAAAGTCAAACAGTCGTCCATGCTATGTCAATGACAAATTTATGCATAATAAAACCACTTTTTTCAGGGAAGCGTGATCTTCCAGCTCCCGTAGAACTCGGAAATCAATATTCTCGGACAAAATGTAAGAGCAAAACTAATATGTCTGTATATGTATAGATCCTGAAGGGGATCAGCTATTAAAGCGTATTGATATTGTTTTCAAAACTCACACTTCTGGAGAGCGAAGTTTTTGGTCCTCAAAACCATGGCAACATATATATAATATTATATATATAATAAAATCTTAAACTAAAATAGCACATAATTATTATTATTATTATTATTTTGTATTTTACAATTTTACTAATGCATTGCTTACTGTATTTTAGATTAAAGCCTTGATAAAGACAAGAAATTGAATCGACACTATAATTCATGATTTTTCTTCTTGACCGATCCTCACCAAATTTATTCATAACATTGAATGTTAAGTTAACTTCCTGCTTTGAATATTCTTTTTTTGAATATGCCATTCAATTTTGAATAATGAAATTCATGATATAAAACTTGAGGCTCAAAAGAGAAAAGATAAAAATATTTTTTAAGTTTGGCTGTGTAGAAGTTGAAATTAGAGAGAGTGAACAATGGCATTGAGACCACCTCTGTATGCGATGCTGATATTCTTATCTTTTTGCATTCAATCAATAGACAGACTTTAAAATATAACTTTATAATAAAGATAAATATATATAAGCATACTTACTAAACCTGCTCATTATTTCTTCACTATTGACAGAATTCCTTTCCGATAATTCTGCTTCACTATCTATAAACACACGGAGATTTGTTAGATATGAAAATAAGTGAAATAGATATAAATAAGAAAAGCCATATTTTGTGCACAGTACTTTCATTATTGTTGGCGCCTACTGGTACTTTAATAGTTGCTGTTATCACTTCTTGATGATGTGTCTTAGCTATTTCATATGTGTAATTATCATATACATATTCTGCCCGTTTCCTTTTATCAGAAGAATATTCCTGATAAATATCTAAACATGTGCCACAAATAACTAGAAGAATTACAAATGAGGTTGTGAATCTGTAAAAATGAAAAATGAAAATTCAGACTGTTTAAACTATTATATCCTTCCAGCTTCTAAATTTATGATTGCACATTTTTATTTGATAGAATGAACTTTCAAAATAAATAGCGAATTAAAAAAATTAATCTTGTATGATGCGAAATAATTTCAATCCTAGCTTCAACAAAGCAGTGCGTAATACAGAAAGCATTTTCAAGGAAAAAAGAAAACTTAGATATTATTCAGAAATATGTAAGTTCCCATTTCGCAACAACAAAGAGAGCCTTTACCATTCAAATTAGAAAACAACAATTAATGTCACTTCTTTGAACTACTTCAAGTTAACAAAATGAAGCATTTTATGTAATGAAATTACAATTAAGTTGATAATATTATTTCTACTTTTAAGGTATTAAAAATTATTATATCTATAAAAAAAAAAATTGTACATAAATAACAAATTCTGTGACAAAATTGTTATTTTTAGACAAAAATATTACATTTTTTGTGAAATACTATCACTATTAAATAAAATCGTTAAACATTTTCGAGAAAATGGCTGAAAATAAAACAAAAAGAAAACTTAGTAAAAATCCCCTGACGGATTCTTACCACTGCTGCTATCCAAATGGAATATCAAGTTTGGAATTCTACAATTTCTCATTTTTTTAGTTAGCTGTTTACACATATCTTCAATTTTAGTATGTGTATCGCCGAAGGGATTACAACCTACTAATAACTGAAGTAAGGAAAACAAAAAGGGATAGCCTTAGGAAGTATTGTGAAGACATTGGTTCTCTGCTTACGACGATAAGATTACATAAAGCTATGGCCGGGCAAAATAAGTCACTCAAGAAACCTGACGATAGCTTCACTGAAGATGGCTAGCATCGAGCTCATTTCTACTGGGGACACATTTTCCCGAAAGTCTACCGTCGCAAGATGAGATTGAGGCAGAGAAGCCCAGCAGGGTGTAGGAGGCTGGAATTGGCGATTAGCCTTTCAAGTCACCAGCAGTGGATGAAACTTATTCTACAAGAAAGGCATAAGGGAAATCTTTTTATATCTGGTTAAAATCATTCGGAGTAGTTTGGCACTCCGGTATACGATACCGAGGCCATGGAAAAAATAGTAGCATACATTCCGAAATTAGAGACACCACTCTGCCGAAATCTTTTAAGCATCTCTACCTAACACAATGGAAAAGGCCGTAGATAATTATGTTAGGGCAGAGTTATTGGAGAGGGTATCTCTTCAATCGCGCCAGCATGTGTACCGAACGGGAGGATCAACGGATTGCGCTCTTTATGCGGACGAATATGATCTAAAAGCTCTCGATGTCAATGAAATAGCATTTGTGCCCTACTGCACATAAAGAAGCATTTGACAATACCTCTCACGAAGCTGTTAAAGGGACCAAACTTAAAAGGAGAGTGGAAGGCATAGACATGAGATAGACAAATGCGAAGGAGTCCACAAAAACGGTAGAAACCTGGTGGGCCAGTACACTATCAAGAGCACTACTACCCACAACTGGGATTGAGGCATCCTCAATCTCACAACTTTTCTCATTTGATTGAGATATGGGCGAAGGAGGCCATTCTCAGACTATCTAGGGAAGAATTTATTATTGGTATTTTCTCTATCTGCCAGCTTCCCTTCTGGAATTCTCCTAGGGATGTAGTGATTAAGAAATACAACTTCGCCAAAAATTTCTCCTCGAAGCTGAGCCCCCGAAAAGAGCAGTCAATATGCACTCTGCCTGATAGTAAAGAACATGCCATATATCATATCCAAACGGATGGGTTAAGATCCCCTGAAATGGATGGAGCTGGTGTATATAGGCCGAGTACCAGACCATCAGAGCAAAATTTAAAGAAAGTAATGTTGATATTTATATTTCTTCTTGTATATTTTAAAATAGAACATTTTATGAAAAAGACTGACCTTTTTTTAGAAATTTAGGTGACTCATATTATTTTCGTATAAGAAAATCTTTTTTTTAAACTACTAAATATGTATTTTGAATAAACCTACACTATTATCCAAAATGTGGGATCTTTAGTCAAGGAGTATACAGTATGTGGTGTTTTAAGTTGTGCTAATTCAACATCTCTATGCGCCCGAAAATCGGATTGATTTACCGACATCCTCACAAGTTTTTCTGCTTCAGCTGGAGAACATGACAATGGCAAACAAACACCCAGCAGCTGGCTATGAGACTGAAACAGCATGAAAAGAAAAGTTAAAATTATTAAGTAAATTTTACTTTAAGCTACATTATACAAAATGTGCCAGTTTTTTTTTTTTTCCACTAGTGCCCCTATTGAAGGAGAATTTATTTTCCACATGCTTCATGATACATGTGTGTATTGTTGTGAAATTACCTTAAATGGTTTTATATAAACACACTTTACATTAACAAATTATATTACATATAAAAGAACAAATAATATAAAGAAAACAAAATGGATAATAAATATTGTGTAAGAAAAATGGGAAAATGAAGAATATCAATCAAAGTAAGCTCTCTTCTCTATCCAATGTTAATTATTTAAAAAATTGTCATATTATATTAAATCAAATTCAATTTTTGCATTAAATTCAAATTTCCTTAAAAAATTTAAGGGTTAGTCATGGAAAATATTTTAATGAAATCAGACTAATAAATGAATTGACCCTTATTTATAAAAAACCAACCGTTTCAAATAAAAATGTTAAACCAATTTTTTTTCAACTTTATGTAACAAAATAATTTTTCAAACGTTATTTTCTGAATTCTTAAATTATGTCAGTTAGTTCTTTATGTTGAATTTGGTTTTTCAGCATTAAAAAGCACATACGCATATTCCAGAAATACCTCGATAGATGAAAGACAAAGTAATCTGGCTATCATTTTTATTGAACAAAGTCTACTTTAAAAAAAAATGCAGACAGAACAATATATGTGTATATATTTTAAATGGTTATTGGAATACAGTCCCACTTAAAAAAAATGTATTTTGTAATGTTGACACCCATGCAGGTATCCCATTCAGGTCTTGATGAAGTGATTTGTAGCATTTGTGGCGAGAAATCTGTATGGGAGTGAAATGTAAATCTTGTGCCAGTTGTAAATGCCATTCATTGATGTCCTGTCAATCACTAGCAAATTATTTATTGGTGAATGTAGTAAATCCTATGGCCATCTCCGTTTTAGTCTTTTATCTAGTACTTGAGTTGTTTGTAAGTTATTAGTGAGAAGGTAATAAATAAATAACTAAATTAGAAAAACTGGTTTGACGTTCTAAAAAGCGCATACCCATAGTTATAGTTGAGAACCGTCACTGTAGTAGGTACGTATTTTTTCAGACTCGCAAAGGAGCGATGAAGGAACAAACAAACTCTATTATTAATATTTTTCCAAAAAATGTTACTTTATCAATTTACAAGTGCAGCTAAAAACTCTTCCGATGAGAGTTGTTCTTTTTTTTTAATTTAAGGCGCGTCAACATCTATGGTCAATGGCGCCCGGAGCCTTCTCAGTGTACTGCCAGCCACCAGGCAGTGTTCTCTCGTTACAGACAACATCACCGGTCAATGAGCTACAGAGCCTCCTAGAAAGAAAAAATGTAAGGGTAGCCAAGCTGGGCTCGAACCCGGGTCCTTCGCGTGGGAGTCCAGTATGTAAACTAAGAATTGTTTCTGTAATCCATTCAAAATATTCAACTGTTCAGTAATTAAAGAAACAAAGAAGATAATATGTAATTATAACATTTCTGAAAGTGTATATTTGTTATTGGTCTTCTACAAATGATGCAGTAAAAATACTTTAAAAGCTTCTCCAGTATCCCACATTGCTACAATTTGATAACAAGAAGCGAAATAATAATGGTTTACAAACTTGTGGTGTAAGTGACTTATTGAGCTGGATGTGCGCCTTCATGACATAAAATCCCAATGGAAATGGTGGTAGAGGCTCAATGTTTTTACAATGAGTAGCGGAGCCCAGCCAGTAACTGTTACCCCAGAAAAATCCACCACTGTATTTTCCACTTGAATCTGACACTAAAACAGATAGAAGACAAAAGACATTGAATATTAAATATGCTGCAGATAATAAAATTGAAATAACAAATAAATAATAATAAAAAAGAAATAAAACATAATTCTAGATCTGTTTATATCTGAATTAATGAAGGAGAGTTGAAATAGATCGTGGCAGTGTACCGGCTCTAATAATACTATCAATCAGTAAATTACCAATTAGGCGAACTTTGAGAGACAGTTAAGTGTGATTTCCAAATTAATTAACAGAAGTATAGTTTTTCAGCTTTAATTTAAGAATTACTAATAAACTCATTATTTGTTTTGTTTTTTTAGGTTATATCTATTGTTTCTGTTTAATTATCCATGAATTGTCAGATCCTGTACTCGTAATTTATATGAACTAACTTCATTAATGACTGAGATAAGTGAATTTTCATGCAGGAAATAATTTTCATGGCTACTAATTATGTCACAAGACTGTATGGATGGGTCTTACAAGCTTATAAATTATCAGGTAT